>APFE031462108.1:104065-136499 GCA_000404065.3 Pinus taeda
AACAACTTCCTTGATTGAAAAGATCTTCAATCCCTTGATTTGCTTCATGTCATCACATCAGCATCTCATGAATTCCATAAGTTGGAGCCCCTGTTGAAACACTTGCTTCCTCTCTAGATTAGTGAACCCAACGAGGAAGATTGCATCAGAGAATTTTTGAGGATCTTGTATATCCACAATTGGCAAATGTTTCCTTTTTGACTTGATGTATGATGAGCCTTGTCATAGATGACTTTTTCCTTTCCTTCAATGTCCACTAAGGTTCCCAAGAGCTATATCCTTCATGTTTTGTTTGTCATGGATTTTGTCCTTCATGATTCCCATGGTGACGTCACGAGCTCTTGGTTTCAACGCTTCCATGATGCCACGATGCATTTTATCATCATTGTCATATCTTATAGCAGAAGCTTATGATAGGACCCTTTTGTGAGGGATACCATCTTACTCATAGGAGAGATTTGTTACTCCCTTTTACCTTGACCCCTTTCTTCAGCTTCCTCCATCTTTCCAATGATATGAGCTTCTTTTTATAATCTTTCCATAGAATTGAATCTTAGCTATACTTATTCTATCTTGCTTGAGGACCAAACTTGCCTTTCCTTTCTGCACATGTTTTAGTCCTTTAACCTTTAAACTTGCCTTTCCTTTTTGCATGAGTTTATCATATACATCTCTTTGACGTCTCCAATGTTTCTATATGAAGGGATCTTTTCATAAGTATCCATTTCGATTAATTCAGAGGAAACCTTTTGATATGCTCAATGACTTCAGCTATTTAGATGACTATGTCTATCTTCCTTCTTCATGCAAGGAATCTTGATGACCCATCCAATTTATAGATGTCCTTGCAATCATCAAGTCATTTAACCAAACTTGATTATAGAATGAAAAGATACTTACTTGTCATGTAAATATGAAATCTTCAACTTGAATTCTTTCTTGAATGATCTCCTTCCATGAGATTCTTGCATGAGTAGTCTGGTACAATTGAGTTCCAAGACTTTTCTTGAGACTTCCTTGAATTGTTCAACACCAAGCACTGTTGCTTTTATAATATGTTGAGATCACTTGATTTCTGGACTATGAGGGTATGAAATTGAAATCAAGAATTTTGAGAGTATTGCCATGATGCCCATCTGAGATGTAGCATTGTGTTCTCCTTCTGAAGTGATATCGTTGTAATGTATGATGTGATTGTATTTCCTTATAGCCTTGTTGTGATGCTCCTTGCTGGAGTAGAACCTTGCTTGAGTTAACTAGCATGAACAAAGATCTCCTTTGAGACCTTCAAGCATTGTTCAATACCAAGCATCAAAACTGCTTCATATTTAAGTTATTGAGATTGTTGTGGTATGACATAGATTGTAATGACGCCCAATATGGGGCTAGCACTGAAACTGTGAGAGGTACTACATTTTTCTTCTTTTGACTGTGATCCAAATTCTTAGCACAAGCATTAGGACTTCACTTTAACTGAGATTACTTGATCTTGAATTGTCTTGATGTTGTATACTGCTTGTTGAAGACTGATATTTCAATTTTGATGCCCTTCTTGAAGCTGATCCTAAAGTGTCTCTTTTTGTTGCCCTTTCCTTGACTTTAGCACTTTCGCTCTGATACCATGTTTAACAATCTAGGGCAATTAATGTGATTTTTCTTAGCATGATAACTATTTGTGAGGTGCTTTTCAATTTTTCTTCTTATTCCAATCTTCACTGATTATTAGAGTGTGTCTTTGTTAGTTCATCAAATAACAACCAAAACAAAGAGACAAGAACATAAGATGTTGGCATCCTGCCAGGGCCAAAACCTCTCCCTCTTGGAAAGGAAAACCCGCATAAAATTCTTCTTATAGAGATTCCAATTGACGAATACCAAGACCATGACCCTTGACCTACTAGGACACTCCAAGACAAAGACACCAATCCTCTTCTTCATCAATGGCAAGATCATCATCATTGTTGCTCCATCACCGAGGCATTCATCAATGACATCTTGACCTTTATATCTTCATCAAGAACAATATTGTGACTAAACCTTAATGTATGCTGAGATAGTGTGTTACTATGAGTTCCTTCCATCATGTCGACATAGTGTGTTACTATGAGATCCTTCCATCATGCCGAAACAGTGTGTAGTATAGTAGGATTCTTGAGATCATCCTTACTATGGTTATGACTGCACTGAGATTTGTACCGAGAAGGAGATTGTGTTCTTCTTGACACCCAGTCATTCTTATGCCGAGAGTATCTCATTGTATTACCCATCTGAAATAACAATGAGACTTCTCTATTCGAGGTCCTGCACTGCTGTCTTAATCCAAGATTCCTACACCTCCTATACCCATTCGAGATTGCAGAGAAGTCTAAGATTTCTGAGCTTCTGTGGTGATCCTACACACCTATTTATAGTTGTTATGTCTCCATAAATAAGCCAACATGTCCACTGAACTGGTGTGTCACCTTTTATGAGCTGACTTGAGAGTTAGATATGTATCGAGGCCAACATAATTGTTCTTCTTCATCATTTAGCTTGCAGACTTCTTCTTGTGCTTGTCTTGGAGGATTGTGCTTGTCTTGGAGGGTTTTTTAGACACATGACATTGACTCTTTGACATCCTACGGCTCTCAATGGGAGCCACTAAATAAGTAAAGCTCTTTCTCATGAAACCCATGCAGCAAGGAATAATAAATTTATTTTACAAAAAATCATAATTACAATGTCATGAAGACCAAACCAAGTTACACTTTCTTCAACATTCCCCGCCCAAGAAAAGGTGTGTCCGAGTTAAGTTGAATCATGGAAGGAGGTTGAATGATAGTCAGACATATTCACATACTTCTTTTGCTTTAAAATATTGTTTAGTTTTCCTAAAGGGATCTATTGGGTGCATTTCTCATCATGTGGACTACTACTGGAAATGTGAAAATCCCTAAACTGGAATCCCTACTGCAACGACTGATGATATTTTTCCTATTAGTTAGATTTACATGAACAAGTTATTTGCAGTTTCCTACAACAAATATTGAAATACATACACCCCAGCCTTCACTTAATTAATTTATATGTGGAAACAAGAGACTTAGCAAGAAAGAAAATACAACACAATAACATCGTTATTTTTGGACAAATGTCCCCAAAAAAACCCAATGCGAGAAAACTGGTGCAACAGATCTGAGGGTTTATTATTATTAAGCAGTAGCAAATTCTGAATACATCTCTTAATACCTCAAGGGTTATTCAGTTATAGAGAGAGATATACTAGTAGAAAGATTTGTGAGATTACCTCATACAATCACTGAGAAAAATCTCGACTGATCCAGTCACTGGATGACGTGCCTCTGGCAAGCCCTGCACTACCTCTGCACAGTCCTCACGTAGTCCCTGCGTCAACCCCTTTAGGCACTGCGTCACCCAGCTAGTTGACCGATTTGTTGCCCAGAGTCACTGCTCTCAGCCTCCCTGTCTCAAACCCTTGCTCCCGGCTTCTAAAATTGACTCTGCTACAAAATTTCGAACTCTCTCACCCTATGCACTACCTCTGCATAGACCTGCATCAGCCTTTACATGAGAGTTGCTAGATCACTCTCTGCCTCTCTCTGTTGATGATTCTCCGGCTAAGAAAATCTCTCTCTTCGAACGCTATCCCTGCCCCTCAATTGCAAGAAATCTACTCGATCAAAATTTCCTCCTGAGAACTTATCACTTCAGAAATTAAATCTCTTGATCTCTCGATGTGTTCTCCAAGTGCCCATCAAGCCTTCTCTTATAATCCTCTCTTTGATCAATCAACGGACCAAATTGGATTATAATCAATGGATGGGATCCTAATGACTCGATCTTCACCTTCTTCTAGAAGTTTCACCCACAGTTTATATACCCTTTAATTATTTTAATTTCCAAAGTTTAGACTTAGGGTCCCATTGTAAATAATTTATTATTTTAATAAAATTGTCTCCGGGTGGAATTTCCCAATACTATTTCTAGGTATTGGAGAATGATGTGTCTAAGCCTCCTTGCAAATTTTGAGACCTAGAGCACATTCGATGCTACCCCAAATCAACACTCCCACTTACATACTGCTATGACTCTTAAGCATCATCCTCTGCGATGCTAATGTATGACATGTTATCCACCAACTACTGCGTTGCTTGCTTCCTTGTACTGTGCTGACATTGCCACTGTCAACACTACATTTGTACTACAGCTCCCTCTCAAATGCTGCATCTGTGCTACTGCTAGCACTGTCACTGCCAACTGCCACTGCACTGCAAATTGTTGTTGCTTCTTCATCAGCAATGGAAAAACACCCAAAATTACTGAACTAACTATGTTCAGTATGATACCACGTGAATGTTGAAATCTGACTACTACTAGTCTCTGCGTTGACCCTCTGAATCTACCGCATTGTTGCTGACCTCTGCTCTATGCCATCTGCACTGCTGCTAACTCTGTTGTGCGCTGCTCAGCCTCTGGCGCTCCTGGCCACTGC
Source organism: Pinus taeda (assembly GCA_000404065.3). Taxonomy (NCBI): domain Eukaryota; kingdom Viridiplantae; phylum Streptophyta; class Pinopsida; order Pinales; family Pinaceae; genus Pinus; species Pinus taeda. Next base: position 108,558 of record APFE031462108.1, read on the forward strand.
AACTGACTCTTCGACACTCCTCAGCACCATCCAACACTAGCCCATCTTGCTACCACAAAATTGGGCTCCCGTAGCTAGTAGTTATTGATCCAAGAGGTGGACTCCTCAAGGATCCTGCCCATTTGTAGCTCTTTCGAACTACAGTTCTAAATCAGCCCACCTCCCTCCTAGAGGTATCTCGACTGTCATGGTGAACTCATCTTTGATCTTCGCAGGCACAGCCTTCGGATCGTGCTTCTCATTATTGAAATTTGGTACCGGAGGACAGGTGGTTCCCTTAGGCTTTGATCTTTGGCCTAGGGAAAAGTGTCCAAAAGATTTTAATTTTTCTCCTAAAGTAACTTTATAATTTTTTTAAAGTTAAATCTAATTTAAAAGTGACTTTAAGTGATAAAGTTACTAAAGTCTAATTTTAAAGTGACTTTAATAAAGTTAATGTAAAATTAGAAAGGAAAAGTGACTTTTGAAATAAATGACTAAGTGGGTCTTTATTAAAGTGGGGTGAGTTAAAAAATAAAAAGTGAGATTTAAATGAGCATTTAATCTCAACACTAGATCTCAATCTATTTCAGCCATTGGATTTAGAGGTTACCCAAAAGTCACTTAGGATTAGATTAAAGGAGGAAAATGAGGTAAAAGGTCATTCATTCTTTCATGAGAAGATTGAGAGGAGAGCAAGAGAGCAGGGGAGATTTCTGGACAAGGAGGAGAAGGAGATAGCAGCTTGGTACACATTCCAAGGCAGCAGTTGGCAGATTTGTACAGCTGATTTAGCACATAGTGAAAGGCTAATTTTGGCACGATTTTATAGAAATTCGTACAACTGGTTTGCAGAAAAATCGAGGCGTGGTTTGCACAGAAATCGAAGAGCAATTTGCTATTTTTTTGCATGCAAATCGAGGGCCGTACAAAAACATCTAAGGCTGAAAGTGGGCACAAAAATCGAGGAGGCCGTACAACATTTATTGTTGTCCTATTTGTTGTAATTTCCAGTTTTCTGTGAGGCATGGAAAAGAGATAAGTTGTAAATTTGCTTGCTTATTTTTTGCTGAATATATCTCACTGTAAAAAAGGCATTTTCAGAAATAAAGAAGATCTCTCGAAATGGTTTTCCCCAAGAGTTATAGGGGGTTTTTCCAGGGACACATTGACCAAAAATCACTGTGTTCAAATGTGTTAAATGACTGTTTGTACCTGCTGATTTTTTATTTCTGCATTTTCCAGCATTCTGTAAAATTTCCAGAATTTGTGTTTTCAGCAAAAAAATATTTTTTCAATTGTTGAATGTATGGATATGGGAAAGGACATTTAACTATATGGGAGAAATAAGGTGAAACTAAAAACTGGGGTGGGAAATGAGAAATTTCTACATGGTATCGGAGCTTGAGTGCTAAAGTGCAGTTTGGGACAGCAAGGAGGAAAATTACAGCCTGCTTATTTTTCACTCAGAAAGTTCCAGAAAGCTGATTTTTCACAAACAACAGTTTTATCTTTACTACAACAGTGCTATTTTTCATTTTTAGGACAACAGGATGTCATTGGGATTGATGGTGGAGGATAGGCTGGATGGTCATACAAATTACATCGTTTGGAAGGAGAGAATGCAGAGTATTTTTGAGGAGGCAGAAGTCTAGGATATCATTGTGCATACCACACAGAACCTTGTTGTTGTGCCTACTGATGGTACTCAGTTGGCTGAGTATAGTAAAAAGAACAACAAGGGTACGAGGCTGATTTTAGACGGAGTCAAAGAACATTGCATTCCTCATGTGAGAGGAAAGAGCAATGCCCATGAGATGTGGACAACATTGTCCAATCTCTACCAAAGTACCAATGAGAACCGGAAAATGGTCCTGAAGGAGCAGCTGAAGAACATTAAGATGGGTAATGATAGTGCAGCTAGATATCTCACAAAGATTACTAATGTGAGAGATGAGTTGGCAGCAATTAGAGAGACCATTCCACCCACTGAGTTGGTGCAGATTGCAGTGAATGGTCTCCCCCGTTCATGGATGAACTTTGCTGATGGGGTTTGTGCACGTGAGACCCTTCCCACATGGGAGAGGTTTTGGGATGATTGCATTCAGACAAAGATCAGGAAAGGTCAGCTTGGGGCAGCCAAGCTAGTTGAGCAGGATGAGGATGTAGCACTGTCAGTAGGAGGCAAGAAAGGAAGAGGAAAGAAGTAGGCTTCCATAAGAAATGGTGGGGGCAAAGGCAAAGGCATAGGTAAACAGGGTAACACACAGAAGGAATATTCCAAGGTGAAGTGTTTGAATTGTCAAAAGATGGGACACTATGCAGTTGTGTGTCTGTTGAAGAAGAAGAAGAAGGGGTAGAACTAGAGCGTGGCAACTTCAACAGAGGTTGAGGACTTTGTATTTCATTTTGATCAGGATTTTGGGTTCACTGCGTATGAGTCCTCTAGTGCAGGATCACCTGCCACACAGGTTCAGAGGGAGCATGCTTTTCCCTCGATTAGTGGAGCATCTTCAGGTATCTGGTATGTGGACAGTGGGGCTTCACGTCACATGATAGGAGTCCGTGAGTACTTCTCTAAGCTTTCAGAGAGTGACAATAATATAGAGGTAGTACTCGATGATGACAGAGTTGTTAGAGCAGTCGAGGTGGGGAAACTGACATTTCAGAGGGAGTCCAAACCTCCCTTGAAGGTGACAGATGTTCTTTATGTGCTAGGGATGAGGAAGAACCTCATATCCATCTCAGCTTTGGAGGACAGAGGATATGAGATACTGTTCAGGGGAGGATAGGTGTTGATGTATCCCAGGGGCACTCTAGCTGATTCAGCTAGAGTGATAGGTGTACACCATGTAAAGGTGTACAAGTTTGCATTCCAGTCCCTTGTGGCGTTGAGTAGTAGTACCAACAGTAGAGGTAGCAGTTCTGAGCTATGTGAGATTTGGCATCGCAGGATGCGACATATGTATCATGGAGCCTTTAGGACCTTGCAGGAGATCACTACAGGTGTGCCAGATTTCAGTACTGATCACTTTGATACTTACAGAGGATGTGCGATGGGAAAGTTTGCCAAATCCCCTTTTCCCAGCAGTGACAACAGAGCAATTGGGATACTTGATTTGATTCATTCTGATGTGAGCGTTTAGATGTCTCATGTTTACTTGAGTGGATATGAGTACTATGTTTTATTCATTGATGATCACTCTAGGAGGACCTGGATTTATTTCTTGAAGACCAAGAGTGAGGTCTTCAAGTAGTTTCAAGAGTTTAGAGATCTTGTGGAGACACAGACAGGTCAGAAGATCAAGTCCCTGAGGCCGGACAATGGGGGAGAGTACACCCTTGGAGAGTTTGTTGATTATTGTGCAAAGGCAGGCATTAGGAGGGAGTTCACTGTTCCTTACAACCCCCAGCATAACGGGGTTGCGGAGAGGAAGAATAGATCCATCGTAGGGGCCGCCGAAGCCATGTTACATGATCAGGGGTTGCCATTGTTCTTGTGGGCAGAGGCCTACAACACAAGTGTTTACTTGTAGAACAGGAGTCTGCATCGTGCCTTGGGGCACATGACTCCGGAGGAGGCTTTCTCTGGGAAGAAGCCTGATATTGGTCATCTTCGTATCTTTGGATGCATTACATACTGCTACATACCCAAGGAGAAGAGGACCAAACTAGAGCCCACTGCAGAGAATGGTATCTTTGTGGGCTATAGTGAGACCTCAAAGGCCTTTCGGATGTACATTCCTACACAGAGGAGAGTTGTTGTTAGGCGGGATGTGAAGTTCGAGGAGGACAGTGCCTTTAGGAGGTCACGGGAGTTAGAGTCTCTGGATCAGCCAGACCCTCAGTAGTAGTTGAGTCAGTCACAGGGATCCAATGGGAAGGGATCAGGAGGATCAGGAGGTACATCTATGAGGATGTCAGGTCCGTCAGTGAGCAATGGCTCATTGAGCTAGAGGGGTGGTGCTTCGGCAGCATGCAGAGCAATTCACTAGGGAGTCCACTGAAGGACAATTCACACGGTACCTCAGCTTCTACAGGTTCAGGTGCAGGTAGGAGGACAAAAAACCGGCAGTCAGGAGTTTAGGCTACTGATGGTGATGAGAAGGAGGAGTTTCATTATCCTATGGGAGAAGCATCCTCAGGGAAGAGGAAGCCTAAGTGGCTTCAGGACACCTTGAGAGATGCCACATCTGTTGCTGAGCCGAAGAGGCCGGTCAGAGAGAGTAGACCACCTGAGAGGATTTGTAGCTATATGGCAATGGCTACCAGCATCCTTGACTCTGAGCCTTCTAGCTACGAGGAGGCAGCTAGCCAGTAGGTCTGGAGAGAGGCCATGTAGGAGTAGTATTCTTCTATCATGAAGAATGATGTTTGGGAGGTGGTGCCTAGGCCTGAGGGCAAATCCATGGTTACTTCCAGATGGCTTTACAAGGTAAAGCATGCTGCAGATGGTAGCATTGAGAAATTCAAAGCAAGGTTTGTGGCTGGAGGTTTCTCCCAGGTAGAGGGAATTGATTATGAGGAGACCTTCGCTCTCGTGGCTCGATATACTTCAATCCGCTCCATTATATCGATAGTAGTAGACATGGGTTGGAAGATCCACCAGATGGATGTGAAGACTGCATTTCTCAATGGCTTCATACAGGAGGAGGTTTGCATTGAGTAGCCACAGGGATTTGAGGTGCATGGGAAGGAGTCCCATGTGTGCAGACTGAAGAAGGCCCTTTATGGCCTAAAGCAAGCTCTCAGAGCTTGGTACTCTAGGATAGATACATATTTGCAGGGGATGGGTTTCAAAAAGAGTGAGGCAGATCCGAACCTTTACTTTATTGTGATAGGTGAGGAGCCTCTCATTTTGGTGATGTATGTGTATGACTTGGTCATTACAGGTGCAGAGAGACTCATAAAGCACTACAAGAGAGATCTTGCGGCGGAGTTTGAGATGAAGGACATCAACTTGATGCATTACTTTTTGGGTTTGGAGGTGTGGCAGGAGGAGGGGAATTTCTTCCTGGGGCAGGGGAAGTATATTGTGGACATCCTTGGCAGATTCCACATGGAGGATTGTAGACCCATGTCGACACTGATGATTACCAACTGGAAGAAGCTTCATGCTTCGGATTCTGAGTTGGTGGATCCCACATTGTACAGGCATATGATTGGTTCCTTGATGTATTTGGTCAACACTAGACCAGATATTTGTTTTGCAGTCAACACGATGAGTTAGTTTATGTGTGAGCTTAGGAAGGTTCACTAAGTTCCCCCAAAACACATTTTGCGGTACTTTCAGGGGGCAGTGGATTATGGTCTGGACTATAGGCAGGGGGATGGTGTGAGGTTGGCAAGTTATACTAATTTTGATTGGGCAAGTTGTGCTTCTGATAGGAAGAGCACTTCAGGGTGCTGTTTTTTGTTGGGTTCAACAGTAGTGTCATGGTTCATTCGAAAGCAACAGTTAGTAGTATTAAGTTCAATGGAAGCAGAGTATATGGCATCTAGTCTAGCTAGTTTTGAGGCCATCTGGCTTCGCAAGATGTTGTTTGGCTTATTTGGTCAGCCGTTATTTCATGACAGGTCAAAGCATATCGGGATCAAATATCATTTCATCAGAGGCTGTGTTCAGAAGGGAGCTATGAAGCTTGAGTACATTCCCACTGATGAGCAGGTTGCAGATATTTTTACCAAAGCCTTACCATGAGGCAAGCATGTCTACTTCAGAGACAAGATGGGTGTGGTGAGGAACACCTTCTTCGGTAAGAGGGAATTTTAAAATTTGGTACCGGAGGACAGGTGGTTCCCTAAGGCTTTGATCTTTGGCCTAGGGAAAAATGTCCAAAATAATTTAATTTTTCTCCTAAAGTAAATTTATAATTTTTATAAAGTTAAATCTAATTTAAAAGTGACTTTAAGTGATAAAGTTACTAAAGTCTAATTTTAAAGTGACTTTAATTAAAGTTAATGTAAAATTAGAAAGGAAAAGTGACTTTGGAAATAAATGACTAAGTGGGTTTTTATTAAAGTGGGGTGAGTTAAAAATTAAAAAATGAGATTTAAATGAGCATTTAATCTCAGCCCTAGATCTCAATCTATTTCAGCATTGGATTTAGAGGTTACCCAAAAGTCACTTAGGATTAGATTAAAGGAGGAAAAGGAGGCAAAAGGTCATTCATTCTTTTATGAGCGGATTGAGATAAGGAGAGCAAGAGAGCAAGGGAGATTTCTGGACAAGGAGGAGAAGGAGACAGCAACTTGGCACACATTCCAAGGCAGCAGTTGAGCAAATTTGTACAGTTGATTCAACACACAGTGAAAGGCTGATTTTTGCACGATTTTCTAGAAATCTGTATAGCTGGTTTGCACAGAAATCGAGGAGTGGTTTGCACAGAAATCGAGGAGCAGTTTTCTGTTTTTTTCTGTATGCAAATCGAGGGATGTACAACAGCGTTTAAAGCTGAAGGTGGGCATGAAAATCAAGGAGGACGTACAACATTTATTGCTGTCCTATTTGCTATAATTTTTAGTTTGCTGTGAGGCACGGAAAAGAGATAAGTTGTAAATTTTCTTGCTGAATTTTTGCTGAATATTTCTCACTGTGAAAAAGGCATTTTCCGAAATAAAGAAGAGCTCTCAAACTGGTTTTCCCCAAGAGTTGTAGGGGGTTTTTCCAGGGTCACATTGACCAAAAATCCCTGTGTTCAAATGTGTTAAATGACTGTTTGTACCTGCTGATTTTTTATTTCTGCATTTTTCAACATTGTGTAAAATTTCTAGAATTTGTGTTTTCAGCAAAAATTTATTTTTTCATTTGTTGAATGTATGGATATGGGAAAGGGCATTTAACTATATGGGAGAAATAATGTGAAACTGAAAACTGTGGTGGGAAATGAGAAATTTCTACAAGGTTGATGAATCTGCAGAAGATGTTTGTGGAGGTCTATTCCAAGAAAACATCCACTCGCATCTAGAGGCATCACCCAATGAGTGAGAAAGAGAGGAAGGAAGCATCTTCGCCCTTCAAATAAACCATTAGGAGTCTTATTTGGCCGAGTTTAATGTTTCCTCTTCCTTTCATGAATATGACTCTAATAGAGAGTCAAGTGATGTAGAGCCTCCACAATCCATGTTATGGGAAGCCACATAAGATGAGGAGGCTAGTAAAGAGGCTCCCACCCATGATGCACATCTTTCACATGGAGATAAAGATCAAGCATCTCCTCCCATTTATGATGCATACTATTCAGAAGAGGAGGAAACGGTAATGAAAGTGCAAAAGGAGTTGTTTACTAGCAAGTGGGGAGAAAGCTCTTGGCATCATGTTTTTCAAGAAGAGCCCAAAGTCAAAGGACTAGACATAGTCTATCACTACCTATCATTGGAATATTTCTACTAGGAATCCTCAGTAGATTCCCCCATCTACAAATATTATATTTCATACAATGAAGAATCTGTTGCAGGTTTTCGAGAGGTTTTTCCTTTTGAAAAATGGGTAGTAAAAGAGAAGCAACAAGTTTTTCTTGAAAAATATGAAGTTGAGGACTTGAATAGTGTTTGTGGCTATCCTGACCAAGAAAGCATCGGTTAGCAGGCTGTTGGTGAAATCAAAGCTGCTTCAAACACTCCTAGTCTATTCCATGACCCTGTGGTTGCATACATGAACCTATTCTTCAGTTAGCACCAAAGGTCATTTCAAGAGCATGTATCAGGGTCTTCGTTTGTTGATTTTTCATAGTGCATGCTGATTTTGATTTTGTTTTTTCAGCAGTATGAAGGCATGTGGTTTGGTACTCTAATGCTCACGTGGTTTTATTGGAAATTGAATATACTTAGCTGAATTAAGTACTGTGGATAAGTAGGATTGTACATAAATTAGCTCACCAACTGAGTATTTAATTTTCAGTTGTTAGAATTTTCATTTCTACATTCTAGATTGAGGAGGAAAGTCCCATGGATATTTTGTTGATTACAAAGATGAATTTATTACTGACTCCATGCCCAATAGGAAGGAGGCTAGTCTACAGGTTTTGATAACCTTGAAACCAAGGCACTGTCCCAATTAGGTGCCAATGTTGTCACCCACTGTTTTTTTTAGTCACTAGCTGCTTCAAATGTACAATAAAAGTGATGCTTGATGCCAAATTTTAAGCCATAGAAGCTATCATATCTAGATGGGACCCTCTCCTATGCGTAGTGCTCAGAAAGATATTTTTGGTGGTATATAGAAGTCCAAAAAAGGGTTCCTAGATCAAAAGTTGAAATCTGTTGAAGAATCCCTTTAGAAAGCTTAAAAACCAAAAAAAATGGTGAAGTGTTGAAGAAAAATTGCAATCGAGACTTGGGATAGTTCATCGCAATCACATATCGGTATCGGTAGGGTCTAGGAGGTAAAAAGCACTGGTGGAAGGAGGAATAACGATCTGTCGATCGCCAATATCACATTATCGGCAGTTCATGAGTCTGGGTACATCATATATCATATATCGACAACGATAGTATGCTTGGGGCACAAAACTACGGCTATTGATAATTCTTGGTGCCAAGGGTCGATGCCACAGTCTCGCAGTCCCACGATATCGGTGATTGGTGGATCAATGGGGTTCTAAAACTTAAAAGACCTGTAAACCACTGATATTTTTATATAGTGGTGCATTGCTAAGGAGGCTAAGAAATGATTTATAAAGGAATTTGATGGAAAAAAAGGGTTGGGCAGGTTTTTTTCTCTCTCCTCAAAGGGGCCACATGATGACCTATGATTGATCCTCGGGGATGACATGGCAACTGACATCACTAATGATGTGTCATGTACAGATGATGGTGTGGAAGGTGGACATGTGTCACTCGTTTTTTTCATTTTCAGGGGTCCTATGGGGCAATTTCTGGGTGCCAAGTGTCACCACTCAAAGGGTGACACATAACAGTGATGACGTCACCTATCGCAATCTATGATCAGTAATCGTTCAATATAAATCTTTCTCTTCAGTTGTGTTTCCTCCCTGACTACTATTTCGATAAGGAAAGGGCCCCCAAGATGTGATAGGGTATTTGTTGTATTGCATAAACATCTCATATCTGGATAGTCGACCCTCTCTAAAAGAAAAGGTAAAGAGTCCCCCCTCTTCGTGGTTGCGATTGCAATATAGTTTGGAGAGACTAACCCCGCAAGTTGATGATTGCAAAGATAAAGGGAAGCATCATAGGAAAAACACAATAACATTCCAAAGTGCGGGATTTGATAATAACAAAGGAAAAAAGCCTCCAAACAAGAGCTTTAAGGCCTTAGCTCCTGAGGGCTAAGCCCCTAGTCATAGCCCACGGTCATATGATAAGAAAATCACAAAGGGGTTGTAATAAGGGAGATAAAGGGGAAACTAAAAGTGCCCACCTAATCATTTGTTTTAAACATTAAAGACCCGCGACTGTGGTGCTTTGATAATGTATTGCAAAGGTTTTAAAGGACTTATGGTTCAACAACTCCAATATTGAATGAAGCATGGGGGTAGTGCATAAATGATAGTATGGGGGGCTTCTACAAGGACTTAATGCCTCAGCATGGAGTCTCGCTCCTCTGCACATTGCAAAACTTCCCAGAAACACTGCATCCCTTCTCCATTGAAGAACTCACCCATATAGTAAAGGTAGAATTGACATAAGCCGATCGAACAACAGTGAACCAACTCAAGTAGATGAAAAGAGCATGACAATAGTGGGGACGTGGCTCCATCCAAGGCCTCCATTGTAGCAGCTAGGGGACACCTCCTCCTTCCTCTCTCCACTTTATTTCTCTAAGAATTTATTTCTGTATTTATCCAAGAAAGGGATTCGATCCCTGTTGTAAGCTTAGGTAGGTGGTAGTAGAGCCTAACATAGTTGAGAAAACTAGTCTAGCATGACAACTAGGGCTCAGACTTAGATATTTTGATTGTAATTCAAAGCTCTTCCCCCTTCTTCTTAGTTGTTCTAATTTGTTTGTTCATGGGGGTTTCATTGATATCATTGTTGAATGGATGAGCTGATTATTGGATCCTTTGAGTTTAATGGTGTTTCCCTATTGATTCTAAGCATAATTAATGTGCAACGCGTTTCCCCTTGGTATATCTCACTTCATTTGTGTTTTCCCATTGCTTAAATAGTGTAATGAAGCTGTTGGTTTCTTGGTGATTTGTGTATTTATCTTGGCTACTAAATGGAGAAAAATACCTGGGGTAGATCAGATTTACTTTAGATTTTGGTAGAGAATGATACCCATGTCCTATTTAGCCTAAAACCTTCTTCTACACTCCTCTATTTATATCATTTTATTCGAAAACCGTGGTTTAGGATTCTGTGTTGCTTACATCCCTATCCATCGAATTCCACTTTCTCCTAGAACATTACTGCCTAGGATTCTATTTATTACAAACCTATGCATCTATTTTCCTCCTTAATTTCCTCATCTCCACCATCACTACAACTTTAGTTTTAAGTTGCCTCATTTCCATGTGTTGACCACCAAAAGAAGAAACCATTTCTCTTTGAGATTGTCCCATATACCCCCAAAATTTGAATCCATGAGTTGGCTTGAATCTACCTCTTTTGAGGCTAATTTAACCAAGCCCCCTCCTATTACTTTTTATGTGACAATTGGAGTGCTACAACCCCCTCACATATAACCTTACAAGCACTTCTCTATTTAAGATGTCCTAGGCACTAGTCTACAATCAACCCATAGGATGTCTCTAGGGAGCTCTCTTGTCTCCTGCTACATGGTGCAAGATTTAGCACAACACATAGTCTAATCTCCCCAGTCTTTTTCCTAGTAGGAACTAAGTTTTCTACCCATTTTGAAAACCGCAAGGGTACAATGATTTTCGCATCATATAGTTTTTTAACTTCTTTCTCAAATAGAGGTAAAAGCATTGGGTTGATCCTTGTGAGTTTCTGTTTAAAAGGTTTATGGTCCTATTTTATAGGAACTTTATGTTGTATAATGCTATTGTCATAGGACTTTAAATCCTCATAACTCCAGGAAAACACCTATGAATTCTTTGAAAAGCTCTATGTACTTTTGTTTTTGAGCAGAAGCCAAATATTTCAGAAATTTAACTATTTTAGGCTTTTCTTTGGTTCCTATATTGCATTCTTCCACATCCACTCCAGTAGGTTCTATTTTAGGTCTTTTAGCCACATCATTAAAATCAAATAACTCTTCTAAAGGAACTAATCCTCTAGGCAAAACATTATCCTTCAATAGCAAAATTTCTAACTTGTAGGAATTTACAGGGTAAGTTCCTGAGACAAAACACCAAAGGACACCGCTCACAAACAGATCACAGATCAACACACCAGTATTCTTGATGTGGTTAAAACACTCAAAGAGGGAAATAGTCCACGACCTGAGCCAATGCAACCACTTCAGGCAATTTATTAATAAAAGAATGAAAATTTACATAAGCTTCTCTCATGAATGGTTACCCTACAAATGACCCTCCATGGTCTTTAAATAGATATCATGGACCAATCGGGTGTTAAGCCATGGATCAAGTGTCGGTAATACCGAGGAGAGAAGGAACCATCGAATCAATACATATTGTGACCATTGAATTATAATTTACAAAAGTACATAGTAAAGAAACACACTTAACCTAACTCTACACTAGACCAAGTTATACTTAACTATTTCCTATGTGTTGCAATATCCTAACATCCCCCCTTAAGAACAACTTGGGATAGGATTCAAGGATGTAAAAATGTGACACAATAGGAGAAGGAAGGAGGCATTAGAGCCTATCCCCCCTTAGTGACAACCTCCTAAACTCCAACCATAAATTGAAGTTTAGTAAAATTCGTCTTTGTGAGAGCCTTTTTAAAGATGTTCGCAACTTGATCATCTGTTGAACAATATTTCACTCCAAGAACATGGTCATGAATGAGCCTTCTGATGAAGTGCATGTGCAGTTCAATGTGTTTGCTGCGCTGATGTTGGACTAGATCTTTTCATAGTTGAATGGCACTTTGATATCACATCAAAGTGTAGTTGGATGCTGCTTCTGAAAACCAAACTTTTGACAGGATGTAATGAAGCCACAGGGCTTCCTCACTAGCTTCTATGACACCACAATACTCTACTTCTACTAAAGAAAGAGAAATGGAACTTTGTTTCTTGCAAGCCCATGTAATAGGTCCTGAACCAAGAGTGAACACATAACCTGCAATAGACTACCGATCGTCATGGTCACTAGCCCAATCAAAATCAGTGAAACCAACCAATAGAGGAGATGCTTCTCACTGTAATGAATCCCAAACTTACTTGTACCTCGAAAATAACGAAGTATTCTTTTAGTTGCTTTCCAATGAATTTCATGTGTGTTTTGCATAAACTGAGCAATAAGGCCAACAACAAAGGAAAGGTCAGGATGAGTATGGGTCAAATACAAAAGTTTTCCTAAAAGTTGACGATATAAGGTAGCATCACTTTAGGGGAAGTACAAGTGACTGAAAGTTTGGCTCCAAATAGAAAGGGAGAAGGGTTTGGCTTACAGTCTTCCATGTGAAAATGGTGTAGAAGATCACATGCATACTTGGACTGGGAAAGGGAAATACCTTCCTTGGATTGCAAGACTTGAAGACCAAGAAAATAATGCAAGTGTCCTAAATATGTCATTTCAAACTTCTTTCTAAGGCTGGAATTCACATGGTTTATAAGGTTGCGATCACTACTAGTAAAGATAAGATCATCAACATAAAGAACAAGAATGATAAGTGACTTTCCCACTTTCTTAGTGTAGACAGTATTGTTAGAATGACACCTAGAAAATCTAGTTTCTAAAAGAAAGCTATCCATTTTGGCATACCAAGCTCGAGGGGCTTGCTTGAGACCATAAAGGGATTTCTTAAGCTAACATACAAGGCTGGAGTCTATTTGTATAAAGCCAATAGGTTGTTCCATATATATTTCTTCATGCAAGTCCCTATGCAAGAAGGCAGATTTAACATCCATCTGATTGACTTCCCATTTGAAAGAGGTAGCAAGGGAAAGAACAAGGTGGATAGAGTTAATTTTGGCAATAGGGGAGAAGGTTTCAATATAGTCAATGCCTTCAACTTGTGAAAAACCCTTATCCACAAGACAAGCTTTATGTTTATCAACTTTTCCATGTGGTCCATACTTGGTTCTGTAAACCCATTTGCATCTAACAAGTTTTCATCCCTTTGGAAGGGGAACAAGATCCCATGTATCATTTTCCAATAATCAATATTTTTCATTCATAGCTGCATCCCAATATGAATGGCCTGAAGCTTCTGTTGGAATTATGACATAGATTTGGCTCTGACACAATTGTTTTCCCTGATGGAAACTCACTCAGATGACAGATCACTGTTCAAAATCACATATTGAAGAAAGAGAGGTATACGCAAGTTCCCCATTGACCAAATCACGTGTACACGTGGGTTAGCAGACCAAAAGGAGTGTAGAGCGTACACACACACTTTCATAGAAGGAAAGGCACGTACATGTTGGAAAACTAAGTTTTGGGTCATGGTATTTGGTCCATGGTATTTTGATCCATGGTATTGATCCAAGGTATCTGGTCTGAAGTGTTGACCTTAGGTATTTGGTCCAAGGTATTCGTCCTAAGTGGTTTTGGTATGGCATTGAGTAAGGCCTAAGATTATAAAAGGAGGATAAGATCATTAGGCAAAGGAACTCAAGGATTGAATATATTTTGAAGAGCAAGATCTAGAATACAGGTTATTGGGTTATGGTGCATAGCTGGATTTGAATCAAGGATGAACCTTAGTGCTCGATGAAGGATAAGATCTAATGATGGGTTGAGATCTTAAGGCTTGAAGTGAAGTATCTTTGTGTGGTTTTGATCTTTTATCTGAATAACTAGTGCATGTTGTAGTCTGTAAATATGATGATCTGGGTATAATTGAAGTCTGGAATTGTTGTAAAGTTTAAATCATCATTTACAGATCTGTATGCAGGTTCACTTTAGAAAAGGTGTGTGTACATGCTAGTTCTGCATATCAAAACAGCATATACATCTTAAATTTGATTTGCATATCTGTACACAGGTTCTCCTTGAGAAAAGAGCGTATGCACGTAGGTTTGACACATGGAAGTAGCATATACCTCATAAAATATGTTTTAGCTGATTGTGTTTGTTGTTGCAGTGTTCTGAGTTCTGGTTACTATATTCTAGTTATAGGATTATGAAAAGTGATTGATTGATTCAGTTGTGGTTGGTGCAAATGAGATTGGTTGATGCAGATATATTTGATGTTTGAATGATGTTATTGATGGATCCAGTCTGAAAATTTATGGAACGTGGTCCCTAGAAGAAAAAAGAAGGTTGTAGCCTTCTGTAAGCTGGCACCTACGTACTAGTAAACGTTTCAGCTAGTACAAGAGCTGGGGGGTTGTAGCTCCCTTCCAGGAGAAGACATAGAATGAGAGAAGGTTGTAGCCTTCTATAGGTAGAAGCCTGCGTACTGGTATAAGACTGCACCAGTACAAAAAAAAATTGTAAAAAGAAGTTTCTTATTAAAAAGAAGATAGAGACGATTGCAACAGGTGGTTTTCACCCACATTGGGTTTCCACATTATATCTTGTGTTCATGTGCATGATTTTTTGTTCTGTTTTATTGCACTTGGCTACTATTTATATGGTTCTGATGCACCGATTAAAGATCAACATATAATGAATTAACTTAATCATACATTTGCAAGATATATGCTAGTTGCCTTAAATACAATTTTGTATACATGCAAGTTCCATTAACTGAAGCAGCGTATATGAATCTGATTATGGAAATGAAATATTATTGACTTGCTAATACTGATTCACCCCCCTTCTCAGTATTATTTCCAACAATTGGTATCAAAGAAAGTCCTTCAGAAGAAGCTTGATTGCTTGAAGGAATATCTATCATCATGAGTAACTACGAAAGAGAGGGATCCATTAGACCACCAATCTTTGATGGGAGAAACTTTGTTTATTGGAAGGTAAGAACCGCAACCTATCTTCAATCTCTTGGAACAGATGTCTGGGAAATTGTGGAAGGAGGATATACATTTCCATCAGCAATTCATATAGACACAGTAGGTAAAAAACAATATGAAACCAATTCCAAGGTTGTTAATACATTATTGGGGAGTCTGTCACAATCAGAATTTTTCAAAGTTATCCAGCTCAAAACTGCCATTGAAATATGGGACAAGATTATTCTAATCTATGAAGGAGACAATCAGGTAAAACGTGCAAAACTGCAAACTCTCAGAATTCAATATGAAATTCTCAAAATGCACATTGATGGAAGTATAGCTAGTTACTTCTTACGTATAGGTGAAATTGCTATTTGCATGAAGAAATTGGGTGAAGAGAGAAAAGAAGTTACTTTAGTTGAAAAGGTTTTGTTATCCTTGTCTACTAAGTTTGAATCAAAAGTATCTGCCACAGAAGAAAAACAGGATCTTGAGGATCTTCAGACTATTACTATGACACCGCTGCACGAAATCTTAACTACTTTCGAAATGAGAAAAGGAGGTCCATCAAGTATGAGAGAAGCCACATTCAAAGCTTCAGGAAGAGATGAACTCAATGAATCAGGACATATTTCAGAAGGAGAGGAAGAAGCAAACTTTGTCAATAACCTTCAACGGGGTTTCGGAATATTTAGAGGTAAACTACCTTTCAAATGTTTTTCTTGTGGAAGAGTCAGTCGTTATGCTGCCAAATGTCCTCATAAAGATAAGCTTGATAAAGGTAAGGAGTCAACAAAATTGAATAGAAAACAAAGTGTAAGTAAGAAGAGCTACTATACGCATGAAGATAGCGATGGTTTATCAATTAGTGATGAAGAAGAAAATAGTAATGACTATAGACTTCTGATGGCTTTTGAAGATGATGATTTCTTGGATGCTTTAGATGAAGATGACCTTTATGAAGAAATATCTAAACTCAAAATTTGTTTAGAAGAAAAGAATATGATTATAGATACTCTAACATTCCAACTTGCTGAAAGAGAAAAATACAATGAAACACTAGAATGTGAAAAAGTGGGTCTAAGAAAGGATATTGAGAAAACAAAATCTCTCAATCTTAGATTTGCTAAAGGATCAAAAACCTTAAATGAAATTATCAAAGTGTAGCATTCTCCTCTGATAAAGACAGGTCCTGGATATACTAAAGAAGCATCCCAAGCACAGAAGCCGTCAACCTCCACTAAAAGCTATCTTGATGCAGCAAAGAGTAGTGAACAGTTTGACAATCGACAACAAAGGCATAAAGTAGATCACCAGGTAAATCAAGCTCAACTTACTTCAAGGATGAACAAAAGCTACAACCAACCTCAGGTAAATCATACTCATTTTGTTTCAAGAATGAATATCAATAGCAACTACAATCACCAGGTTAGTAGATTTGATAACCACAGGAACTTCTTTAATGGCCAATGTTTTTCATGTCATAACTTTGGACACAACGCTGCTCAATGTGTTGCTTACAAGACCATCATGACTAGAGAAGCACGAAATCAAAGGAATGTGACAACGATCATGAAACGGACCTACAATAACTTTTCTCGTCTTGAAAATGAAATAGAATGCTCTATCTGTAACAACTTTGGTCATGAAGAATCTGAATGCAGGAGTAAATTTCAACAAATTTAGGAGAAAATTTCATTAAATCCAAAAATATGGAGAAAGAAAGAACCGCAAATAGAAATATGTGGTATAGACTTGTATGCATAAGGACAAGAAAATCGGTGGTACATTGACAATGGATGCTCGAAACACACGACAAGTGATAAAGAAAACTTCAGTCACATAATGCCTTAGAAAAGGAAAAGAAGGTCTCATTTGAAAATGACTCTCCTGCTGTCATAAAAGGTAAAGGTTCTGTTCTCTTGAAAGAAAAAGTTAAAGTTGGGAATGTTATTTATATTGATGGTCTAAAGCATAACTTGTTGAGTGTCAGTCAAATGTGTGATCAAGGAAATGAAGTAGTATTTCGATCAAATGGATGTGTTGTTCGTGAGATTGATACAAGAGAAACCATGATCAAAGGTATAAGAACTCAAAACAACTTATACATACTCAAGGGAGGAAAACAACAGTGCTACCTAAGCAAAAATGATGAACACTAGCTATGGCACAGAAGATTGGGGCATCTAAGCTTCTTTAAAATAAGAAAAGAATGCAGATTCTAGGTTGTTCGTGATCTTCCTGATATAAACATCTCAGAAAATACAATATGCAAATCATGTCAATTTGGTAAGCAAACCAGAGTGCACTTCCCTGAAAAAGAAGGATCAGCTAGTAAGCCTTTTGAACTTGTTCATATTGATTTATGTAGACCATCAAGGAAAAATTCACCTCGTGGAGAAGAATACTTTATATTGTTCATTGATGATTTTTTCAGAATGTGTTGGATAGGACTTCTAAAGCATAAGGATGTATCATTTGAAAAATTCAAAGCCTTCAAAGATTTGGTTGAAAATGAATTAGATCGCAAAATCAAATAGCTCAGATATAATTGAGGAGGGAATTTACCTCGGATTAGTTCTTTGACTTTTGTGAAGAACATGAAATAAAAAGGCAATTCTCCACTGTAAGGACTGTATAAATTTCACCTGTAGAACAAACTAATATATGCAATGTCCTAGACCATAATACTTGTTCTACTTCTACCAAAACATTAAGCAGGAGCATAATCAAAATCATAAGCAACATCAAGTAGAAACATCCAAAACTGATCAAGAGAATTAATCACACATAACACAAGATATATCCAGGGAAGAGCACCAGCATAAAACCCCAACCATGTATTATCAATCAAGTGAAAATCCTCTTCACAATACAAAAAGAATCAACTCTCAAGCTATTCAGTTCTCAATGAGCTATGCAGATATGAAGATATGAAGATATGTCTCATGAGCCAACCAAGCCTTGTTTATATAGGACTTACCTATGGTCCTTATGTAGTTTACTTAGGAAATAATAGCAAAATCATATGCTATTAATTCCAACATACCAAAAACAACCAATGGTCCAACTACGTATTCCTTGAGAACACTAGTTCCTCAACCATGCAAAAACTACTTACTAGAAATAGTTAAGCATCTGATAGTACATTGTCCCACATCTGATCTCAACTGGGTCTCTGACAGAATTGACATGCAATAGTTATCCATGAGTGAATCCTTAGTTATCTAAAATAATAGTTTTCGCATGCATGCAAGCATTAACAAACTATATTTTATTATTTTAACAACTTGTTAAAATAATCTAACTCGACCTGACTAGTTAGAACTAAGTCAACTGATTCTCTCATTATAGACCTCATGCTTATTCCCTCAATGAGTGGAGGAAACTCATGTGCATTCTCAAAAAGACTTCAAATTCGAATTTCCTTAATTAATTAACTCAACTGAATTAATTAATTAATATTTCAAACTGTTGTTAATACCAAAATTAATTTTACTTCCTATAGATAGACTAGTGACTGCTATAAATAGGAAGGGACCCAAAAATGCGATTTTTAGATATGCTATTTTTTGGACATGCTATTTTTAGCATTTCTTGTTGTACACTTTTCAAAACCCCCTCTCAATAAGAAAGAGATTATCAGCAACAACAATCCTCTCTCTATGGAACTCAAACTTGCCCTTTGACAATGCCTTTGTCAAAATATCTACATCCTGTTCCTCGGTCGAAATATGCTGCAACATCATGATCCTCTTGACTACACAATCCTGTAGATGATGATAATGGATATCTATATGCTTGGACCTGTCATGAAACACTGGATTCTCAGAGACTTTAATGCAAGTCTGATTATCACATTATATCATCGTCGGATCCATCATCTGACCAAACAATCCCACTAGGATCTTCCGAATCCGGATGCCTCACATGCAGCCTGACTTGCTATCATGTACTCTACCTCCGCTGAGCTAAGTGCAACTAATCTCTGTTTCTGGCTATACCAAGAAACCGCAGTTGACCCAAGGTTGAAGATCCCTCCAGAAGTGCTCTTCCTGTTTGATGGACTACCTTCCCAATCTGCATCTGTGAAGCCTTGGAGCTTCACTCCCTCTGTCCACTTGTACCATAATCCATATTTTGTAGTGCCTCTAAGGTATCTCAGCACATGCTTTGCTACCTTCAAAAATAACTTGGTTGGCTGAACCATAGCTTGACTTAGCTGGTTCACTGCAAAGCATAAATTTGGTCGTGTGTTCACTAGATACATGAGTGAACCCACAAGATGCCGATAAGCTATAGTAGCTACTACCTCACCTGAGGTAGCATCCTCCTTCCTTCAGTTACCTGATAGAGGAGTCTCCATGGGCTTGCACATATCCATGTGGAAGCGCCTCAGTATCTCATTGGCATACTTGCCTTGAGAAACAAATACTTCCCCATCTCTCTGCCACACCTCCATTCCTAGAAAGTAGTGCATGAGGCTCATGTCCTTCATCTCAAACTCTCTTGCAATATCATTCTTGCAAGACTTGATCAACTCATCATCACCTGTCAAAATCAGATCATCGACTTAAAGTACAATAATCAATAGCTTACCATCTACAATGATGTGGTCGAGGTTCGCATCCGCTTCACTCTTGGTGAAGCCCAACCTAGTGAAATAGCTACTGATCCTGGTATACCAAGCAAGGGGTGCTTGCTTCAGCCCATACAATGCTCGCTTGAGCTTACACACATGTGACTCATGATCGAAGGTATCAAATCCTTTGGGCTGCTCAATGTTTACCTCTTCCTCAATCTCCCAATTGAGGAAAGCTATCTTCACATCCATCTGATGGATCGTCCAACCCATCTGTGCTGATAGTGCTAGAATCGATCTGATCTATGAGTACCTTGAAACAAGAGCAAAGGTCTCATCATAGTCAATCACCTCAACCTGTGATATACCATGGGCAACAAATCTTGCCTTATGTTTCTCAATACTACCATCATCTTCCTGCTTTACATTGTAAATCCATCGGAAAGTAACCACTGACTTGTCCCCCGGTCTAGGAAGAACATCCATACACTATTCCTCATGATAGAATCATACTCCTCTACCATCGCATCAATCCAAACTGGCTATTGCATTGCCTCCTCAAAAGAAGAAGGCTCAGTCGCTACACACTCCCTAACCAGGGCCATGTAGCCAGTGTATCTATTGGGAGATCTCCTCTGTCTGCGATGAGAGGGTGGCTGCGCACATTCTCTCTCGCATCCTACATCAATCTGTCAGCTTCCCGAGAACATTTCCGCCCCTCTCTAGAAGAATCTCCAGTAGTGGTGATCTCCACCACTGGAATCTCTGCATGCGGTTGCTTCACATCATTAGGAATCTCCTCCTCCTTAGGAACTAATAGTTCCTCATCATCACCATCAACTTGAGCTCCCTCTCAAGTGAATCTCGCATGGCTCGTTGCTCATCAAACTTCAGATCCCTGCGCACTACTGTCCTCTGAATGGCAGGTAGAAACACCCGATAGTTGTGAGGTGTATCCATATACCCCAAAAGTATTCCCAACTCAGCTGTTGGGTCTAGCTTCTTTCGAGCTTCTTTGGTTACATGACAGTAAACTAGTGATCCAAAGATACGGAAGTGACTCACATCTGGTCGCTTCCCTGAAAAAAGCCTCTATAGGTGTCTTCATCCCCAAAATACGATGAGGAATTTTGTTTTAAAGATACACTGTTGTATTGCATGCCTCAACCCATAGATGAAGTGGTAGGCTTTGGTTATGCAGCATCACTCGAGCTACTACCACAATAGATATGTTCTTCCTTCCAACCACCCCATTTTGTTTTGGGTTATGAGGTGTTGTGAGTTCCCGTTTAATTCCTTCTAAAGCATAGAAGTCTTTAAACTACTGGGAAACATATTCTCCACCGTTATAACTCTACAAGGCCTTTATCTTCCTCCCTGATTCTTTCTTTGCCAAAGCTTTGAACTCAAAAAACTTCAAGAAGGTTTGATCCTTCTTTTGCATGAAGTAGATCCAACATCTATGAGAAAAATCATCTATAAAAATAATAAAGTACCTTTGCTTCACAATGGAGGCTGTAGAGAAGGGCCCACATATATTTGAATGAACTCGATCCAGAACTACTCCTGATCTACCATCCCATTCATGAAAGGAAGCATTCGCATACTTACCCAGAGTACAACCTTTGCAAGTGCTTGTCTCCTTCAGTTTGCACTTGGGTAATCCGGTAGAAATTTTCTACATGATTTTCAAGGCCCCATGATGTAAGTGGCCTAGTGTCCTATGCCATAACTCACCAATATCTTGGCCATGCACCACTTCTGCCTTGGAACTGAGAGCAACACAATCTTCTACATGTAACTTGTAGAGATTCTCAATTTGAATCCCAATCTGTTTGGTCTGTCCAGTGCCAATGTGCCTTAGGAAAATCTTTCCCAAACTAAAGACTACATCATAGCCTTTATCCTCAAGCATAGAAATAGACACAAGATTCTTTTTCAGCCCTGGTACATACATAACATTAGAAAGAGTGAGGGGAGAACCATGCTCCCTCTAAAACATAACCATACCTCTACCCGAGACACAATACTTTCCGTTATCACCCATCTTGATCCATATCTAGAGATACTTCTCCTCTAAAGTGCTGAAAAGATTCTTGTCACCTGACATGTGGAAAGAAGCTCCACTGTCCAAATACCAAACACATCCCATGCTGGATGAAACCAAACATGCAATAAGCGAGAAATCCATCTCAAATTGTGAAGCTAGTGCATCACCATCAGATTCCTTGGAGGAACATTTCCTCTTGGACTTCCTCTTTAGGCAATTATTAACATAATGACCCAACTCATGACAATGAAAGCATCTCACCTTCAACTTTTCAAACTTCTTCCCTCCTTGAGAAGACTTGGAATGGGATGCCTTCCCTTTCCCTTTCTTAGCTTTAGAAGCTAAAGCAAAGTTCTCTTCATCATCATGTTTTGACGAAGAAGCTCCATCCCTAGTGCTCCGTATGATCTCCTCTTGCATCAAA
Source organism: Pinus taeda (assembly GCA_000404065.3). Taxonomy (NCBI): domain Eukaryota; kingdom Viridiplantae; phylum Streptophyta; class Pinopsida; order Pinales; family Pinaceae; genus Pinus; species Pinus taeda. The sequence goes on from APFE031462108.1 coordinate 130,561, forward strand.
TCCGATCATAGTCGTTCCCAATTTGGCAGTTTGTCCCTTCCATTCACTGAGTCCTGGTAGCTATGCTAGCTCTTAGGAAGGCCAAGGAGTGCTAGACTCACCATATCCTCATCAGATGTAGTGACTCCTACACTTGCAAGCTCATCTCTGCAGGTGGTGAGCTTGTTCAAGAATGTAGAAATAGAGTCACCCTTCTCACACTTGATCTTTCGAAGCTTGTCCTTCAGTGCCAACTTCCCTTGATCACTGCTATTTTGATATAAATATTTCAATGTTTTCCACATTGCAAATGGAGACTCCTTCCCATGGAGGCTTGAGACTATGTGATCTGTTACACTCTCCAAGAGAATTCTCGTAGCTCTAGCCACACACTTACCCCATTCCACCAGCTCAGTCTTGTCAGTAGCCTTAGGGACTTCTTGATCAATGAAATCCTTAATACCATTATCTTCCAAAACTGCTTCCATGTGATCCTTCCAAGCTATATAGTTTGAGCTACCATTAAGGGCATACTCAAGCCTCAAACCATTGAATGCCATCGATGAAATAGATGTGATAATAACTTGAGATCTATATCAAGAATAAGAAACTTCGAATTCCTCTTGCTAGTACACTGTTCTTGCTTAATCACACGTGCTTTGATACCATGTAGGAATTTCACCTGTAGGAAAAATTGATATATGCAATGTCCTAAAGCATAATACTTGTTCTACTTCTACCAAAACATTAGACGGAAGCATAATTGAAATCATAAGCAACATCAAGTAGAAACATGCATAACTGATCAAGAGAATTAATCACACATAACACAAGATATATCCAGGGGAAAGCACCAACATAAAACCACAACCATGTATTATCAACCAAGTGGAAATCCTCTTCATAATACAAAAAAAATTAGCTCTCAAGCTATTCAGTTCTCAATGAACTATGAAGATATGAAGATATGTCTCATGAACCAACCAAGCCTTGTTTATATAGGCTTTCCCTATGGTCCTTACATAGTTTGCTTAGGAAATAATAACAAAAGCATATGCTATTAATTCCAACATATGAAAAACAACCAATGGTCCAACTAGGTATTCCTTGAGAACACTAGTTCCTCAACCATGCAAAAACTACTTACTAGAAATAGTTAAGGATCTGATAGTACACTGTCCCACATTTGATCTCAACTGGGTCTCTGACAGAACTGACATGCAACAGTTATCCATGAGTAAATCCTGATTTATCTAAAATAATAGTTGTCACATGCATGCAAGCATTAACAAACTATATTTTATTATTTTAACAATGTGTTAAAATAATCTAACTGGACTTGACTAGTTAGAACTAAGTCAACTGATTCTCTCATTATAGAACTCATGCGTATTCCCTCAATTAGTGGAGGAAACTCATGTGCATGCTCACAAAGACTTCAAATTCGAATTTCCTGAATTAATTAACTCAACTGAATTAATTAATTAATATTTCAAACTGCTGTGAAGACAAAAATTAATTTTACTTCCTATAGATAGACTAGGGACTACTATAAATAGGAAGGGACTCAGAAATTCTATTTTTAGACATGCTATTTTTGGACATGCTATTTTTAGACATGTTATTTTTAACATTTCGTGTTGCAAACTTTTCAACAAGGACTCCTGAGAAAAATGGAGTGGTAGAAAGGATGAATAGAACTATTCAACAAATGGTTCGTGCTATGCTAGATGAGTCTGGAACTCTTGCAACCTCCTGGGGTGAAGCTGCATTTGCTGCCATCACTATTCTCAACCAAGCAAATGTTCAGGTAAACAACACGCAAATTCCACATGAACTTTGGTATGGTAAGACCCCTATTGTAAAATACTTCAAAGTTTTCGGAAGTAAATGTTACATCAAAAGGATTGATGAAAAATTTGGTAAGTTTGAACCCAAATAGATGAAGGTATTTTGCTTGGTTACTCTTCTCAAAGTAAAGCATATAAATGTTATACTAAAAGACTTGGTAAAATTATTGAAAGTATTGATGTTGTGGTTGATGAAGAATGGAAAAATCCAAAGAAAGTAAAAACTGAAGATTGTGAAGAAGATGAGGATTATCCTCCCACATCAAATCAGAGCAGTTCTGAAGAAGAAACCAATGAAGCACCAGAAGAACAGATAATGGTAGAAGAAAAGACGCCATCTAGGTATGTTCAGAAAAATCATCCAGAGACTCAAATTTTAGGACAGAAAGAGGCAGGTGTACAGACAGGAAGAACTATTACAAAAGCTTCAAGCTATCTAGAATTGCTTTCCTCCACTGAACCTTGAAATGTAAATGAAGCATGCAAAGATGAATGTTGGGTCAAGGACATAAATGAAGAACTTGAGCAGATTGAAAATAATAATACTTGGGAATTAGTTCTTAGACCTCATTATAAGAATATCATAGGAACTAAATGGATATTCAAAAACAAGCTGAATGAAAATGGAGAAGTTATCAGAAATAAGGCCAGACTTGTTTGTAAAGGATATGCTCAATAAGAATTTATAGATTTTTAAGAAAAATTTGCACTTGTTGCTAGAATTGAAGCCATAAGAATGTTCCTTGCTCTTTCTAGTTTTCAGAAATTCAAAGTATACCAAATGGATGTAAAATCTATGTTTCTTAATGGAGACTTAGAAGAAGAAGTATATATTGAGTGACTATAGATGGATTCATTCTTGGAAATAATGCAAAACTTGTATGTAGACTTAGAAAGGCTCTCTATGGTCTAAAACAAGCTCCAAGGGCCTAGTATTAATGTCTTGACAGATATCTCCATCAACAAGGTTTTTCAAAAGGATCAGTTGATAGCAATCTATATACAAAGATTGCCAATAATAAATTGCTAATACTTGTTGCGTATGTTGATGATATCATTTTTGGTAGCAATGAAGAAGCCATGAGTTGGAATTTTTCTTCGGTAATGTAGCAAGAATTTGAAATGTCCCTGCTTGGTGAGCTTACATATTTTCTTGGTCTACAAGTTCAACAAAATAAAGATGGTATTTTTTTGTCACAAACCAAATATCTCAAGCAGATCTTGAAAAAATACGGCATGGAATATTCTAAACCAGTATGTACCCCAATGGGAACAGGATGTAGTCTCAACTCAAATGATGAATCAACGACAATACATCAACCAACCTACAGATCCATGATTGACAGTCTACTTTATCTAACAGGTACCCAACTAAACATCATGCATGTAGTGAGAATAGTTGGAAGATTCCAAGCAAATCTAAAGGAATGACACCTTCAGGAAGTCAAAAGGATCTTCAAATATCTTCAAGGAACACATAATTTTGGTTTATGGTATACTAGAGATACAGATCTTACACTTCATGCATATACAGATGCAAATTGGGTAGGAAGCGTTGATGACAGAAAAAGCATTACTGGTGTTGCATTCTATATGGGTTCCAGATTAATGTCTTGGTTCAACAAGAAACAAATTTCAATTCATTATCTACAACTAAAGCAGAATATGTGGCTTGTTGGATACCTATACCAATAGGTTTCATATTTCATGATTGGCAAATTCAAATGCCAAATATGCTCTGCTTTGCTGATACAAAGATCCCATATTTCCAAGACAAGGCAAGGTGTGTACATGCCTTCATGTTTACTAAATTTTTGATGGATGATCCAATAGTCTAATCTGGAGCATGCCATATTTAAATTTTCTGTTGTAGAGTAGAGAAAGAAGTCTGTCCAAACTGTTTAATCTTGGAAAACCAATAGTTAGGCAGAGAAGCTAAGGTTCCCAACTGCTTAATCTGGGGCCTTGGAAGCAATAAGGGTAGTGTTAGATAGGCTATAAAAAGAAAAAGCCAATGGAAAAGAAAAGACACATAAGGGTCTACAAGTCCAAGTGCACCCTCCAAGAAGAAACAAAAAAAATGCTAGGCAAGTAGATGGGTAGGTAGATGGGGTTGCAGAAGTGGTATTCCTTCCAAGCTGAATCTTGCTGGTAAACATAAGGAAAACAACACAATGAAGCATGTCTAACTTCCTTTTTCCTTGTTTTACACTCATTTCTAACATCCCTACACCAGTTGTGTTTGTGAAAGAATTCAAGATTTTATGTTGGTTCTTGTTTCCTAAGAGCCACATTTCTTGTGCAAAATTCTTTTCATTTTGATCTACTCCCTAAGCTAGGTTGTTTTCAAATAAACTTAGTGACATCACTCCTCATTCACCTTTTCCCTCCATATTAACCCCTAACTTCTATTATCTAATTCCCTATGCCACCCTTTCCCTACTATAACACCATGGTGTATAAACCCCAAGCATTCTATAAATATCCCTCCCTTGGCATTATAGTCATATGTTCACCACTAGGGAATCAAATTGACATCTGGTCAGTTTGAGAACCCAAGCCTTACCTCTTTCTCTCCTTCAGAACTCATTTACCTATTCAACCCTTCATTTTGCCTAAGAAACCTTGGAAAAACCAATTTTCACCCTTAAACCCGCTCAAAAGGCTAAAATACGTTGAAAACCCACTTTTTCCACCTTAGCCTAAGTTTTGAGCTATGCACAATTTTACAAAGAAATACATTGAAAAAACCCATTTCCCGACTTATCTAAAGTTTTAATGCCTTGCGCGATTTTGTAAATAAAACATTAGAAAACCATGCAATTCACAAATATTCCTAAGGGTCCCGCCGGGCACAAATCCCGTGAAAATTTTATTTTTTATTACCCGCCCGATGCCGTATCGTCCAGACAATTCATCAACCCATCGACCGTCCGATCGGGCGCTTTTCATCCAAAGACTCACGTCGATATTGGACTGGCCCCGATGTCCGAAAGATAGCGTTCGATATCTGTCAGAGGGTGACGTCAGGCCTCGGCCACGCGTCGCCCCCACAGCGTATCAGAGCCCCCTCTGACAACTCCACTTCCGTATCATAAGCGGTGCGATATGATACCACCCGTGGTTTTCGGTTTCCGCTAATCCGCCTGCCAGCGTCATCGCTACGTCACTGCCAGCGTCATCGCCGCGTACGCGCCCCCGTTCGCCATTGCTCCACCTGTCCGCCACCTCACCATCCCCATGGACCATTCATAAGCCGCCACATCACTTGATGACGTCATGCTGACGTCATTCGACCCTGACCCCACCCGATGACGTCATGCTGACGTCATCCGAAAAAGGCGCCAATGTTCCAAAGATCCATATTTTTGCCAATTTTTCGCGTTTTTTGCACTTTTTGCATAAACTGCTGCTGCGTCTTTTGCATGTATTTTATGTCCAAATTTGCACCAACCTGCTGAATTCGACCTGGAGACCTTCGACGCGCCTACCCACCTGCACTTGTGACCCGGACTATCAGTATACTAGGTATTTATCACTGTTAATCCTCTCTGCGCCTGTTTTTGTCTGCAAATAGCTGAAATTGACTTGAAACACAAAAAAACGCATAATTCACCGGCAAATCCCCTGAACCCAGTTCCCATTTGAAATTGAACGGTCGAAATTCACTAGCTAAGCCTTGTTTAACAAAACTTTCACTAAAACCTGCATTCTGTTTGCGCAGTCATGAACAGGAAACCTGAACTTACACCTAATTACTGTGAAAGAACTCTGTTAAACGCAAGTATTTGCTGTCCCTTCACTGCTGTGTGCAGTATTTAAATTGCTGTAGTTTACCCTGTCGTCCTCGGTTTCTCAATTCACCTCTTTTTCCAAGAAATACTCCTTTTTTGTTACTCAGCTTAGTGACATCAATTCACATATGAAACAAAGTTTGGAGTAACTATGGATACACCAGTAACACCTGTGGCCCTCAATATTGCCCCTTTAAATTCCCCTCAGAGAGAATTGGAGTGGCAGGCTTTAGCAGATTTGGATTACCAAATATCAGAGGAATTCCTAGCACAAAGCAAATTCCACCTCCACCTGCTAAATGAATTAAAGGCCAAA
>APFE031462111.1:13817-41126 GCA_000404065.3 Pinus taeda
TGATGAAACTAATGACCATAATGATTGTGGATGTAAATCAAACCAAAAAGAGTAATCCTGGTCGAACCTCTGCGCATTCTCAATCAGAGAGAAATTATGCTATAGAAGCAAGTGGTTGCCTAGGTTAAGTGTAGTGGAAGCACTCCAATTGGGAGAGGCTACATGGGAAGATAAATATTATATGCGTGATGCATATTATAACCTTTTTCAAAGGCTAAGAAACACTGAGGATGATGTTTCACACGGGGGGGGGAGATGTAAAACGCCTCAATAAAGCAATAATTGTGTTGTTTTACTACAAATGAAATGGGATAATTATGGGCCAAGTAAAGGCCTAGAATGGATGGTAAATATAAATTTTATTTTATTTATTTTAATATATAATACAAACTAGGGTTAGCCATAAAATTACAACAAAAATTTCTAAAAGGGGGTTTCATTTACTAGACAAATAGAAGACAATTATTCCTCTCCCTAGAGATAAATAATCTCAGTTTGGACAAGGGAGCCAAGAGTGCAAGGGAAGAAAACTTGAGGCAACCTTGGAGACTTGGTACCTGGTTGGAGGAGGTACAAGAGACGAGTTGAAGCTTTAAGTTTTGGAACTTGATATAGGAAATTGTTGAAGGTTTGCAGGACACTGCTAGAAAGGGTATTCTTGAGTTGGTTGGTGGCTAGTGGAAACTCTAAGACAAACTTGTGAGTCTGTGAGTTCTTTGGCTAGACTTGTATATATTGATGCCTTGACCAAACCTTGTTAGGTCACTCTCAAGAAATATTTCTAGGAAGAAACTGGCTCGGGGGGAGAATTGGATGTAATTTCCATTGGTTGGGTGGACCACTCCCTTTCGTGGCCATTTTATGGTTAGACCATACAATTAAACAAAGATAAGTATTTTAGGTAATACCTATGATGAATTATTTTATGTCTCATTTATGTGAGTAATATTTAATATGATAATATGTGTTGTTTATTTCTGTGTATGGAAGTTGGTAAATTTCCTGTATTGAAAAAAAGAGGATGACTCGTGAAGTGTGTTAGTTTCAAGCCAAACTGATTTAACAGTAGCCTAGAAATAATCTTCGCTTTAGACTAGAAGAGGACTGGAATACATGAGTAAGTCCTAGGGATATGTCCTGCTCAAGGAAAATTCCAGATCAATTGTGAACAATAATAACATAAATGACTTTAGCAGTCTATAATCACCCAGATTATTTTAAAAATGAATAAAAACAACACAAGTGTAACTTATAATTGAAACCCCTGGAGTAAACTGACAACTATATGCATTATATCCTAATCATTCATAAGACAGTTCATGAGAACTAATTTGAAAAACAAAGATATAAGTTATAATACAAATTTTAGAAAGGAATTATTTAAAATAACTATGACAAAATGAACAACTATACACGCTGAGCATGGTAGTCACAAGTCTTTAAAAAGTTCATAACATAAAGGAAAAACTTTATGAGTGAAACCCTCAAAACACACATTTACTAACAGAGTACCATTGTAGGAATACCATTGAACAGTGGATGGTTCTCTAATTAAATTGTTAAACCAAGGAGAAATACCCGACGGTCGAAAGACTAAAGGAGTATGTTCACAACTATTTATACAATTTCTTCGAGAAGCAAATCAACCAAGAAGATAATAGTTAACTTACAGGGTTAAACCATTGCTACATGCAAAGTACAATTATCCACATAGAGAAAGTATCAAATATTATATATATATATATAGAGTGCATGTAACTCCAATTTGCTCCGGGCCAAGGGTCATAACAAGTTCAACAAGAAAACTAGTTAAATAATCAAACCCTTGATGCAACCCTAAGGTTTTTACACCCATTGAATAAAATAATAAATACTTTTCTTTCCTTTAATTTACAAAAAGGCTGCAATGTTGTGCCCTAAAAACCCTCTATGAAGATAACAAAAAGGAAAATTTTCAACTATGGGCTAATCCATGAAAATATCTCGAACACATTCAAGAACCTGAGAAATACAAAATAAATGGGATTATTACTATCAGAACCTATAAACTATGGATGAATGAGAAAGGCGTAAGTTCAATGATTCCTAATCGGAAGGTGATAGAACCAAACCTGGTTGAAAATTTCCATTAGAGGAAAGTTAGCGACTAATACAAAGTGATAAGGTAAAAAATGTGACAAAGGTTGAGAAATTCCACCTAATACATTCTCAGCTTAATCATTATCCCAAGGCTAGAAGACAAGTAAATTTTGAGGCTTAGTTTAAGGAGGAACTTAACCAGAAGAAAAAGAAACGGTTGCAGAGAAACCGTAAAGAAGAATATGATAAGCTTGATTTAGGGAATTAAATTAAGCATAGTTTATACTTGTTTATTTAGCTAGAAAGGTAAAATAAAATCTTACATGAGCCGAGGCCATTATAATTGCATGTTGAATTCCACCTGTCATGTGACAAAGCAAGGTAAATCAACTAATGGCATCAAATTATGATCTGCAAAGTAAGGATGAGAAAGGGGAAAATACGCCTCAATACATAACAACCATTACCTATCCCAATGGGTGAGGAAGTTCTTGTAGACGAACCCTAAACCCCTAATCAAAAGAAAATGTCCTATTGATGAGCTCCAATGTCCTCTTTGTCAATTGTTTTCACCTGGTTAGACTATTGTTGCAGAAGAGAAAGAAATAAATTAGTATATAGTTAATAAAGATTGCAAAAATGGAAAAGGGAAATGTATGCCTTTAATTCTTCACACAGTGGATAGGAGGAAACCCTCACCTGCAATGAAAAATTGGTAAACGATTCCAATGCAGACAGTCGTGCCAATAAGAACAATTATGGATGAATAAACTAAATAAAGGAAGATTTTAAAATCAGGTATGTGCTTATTTTTGAGTAGCTTGGGAGGTACTCTAAACCCTAGGGTTCAGGGTCTGGAGGTTGGAGCACCACAAGAATCACTTGTGGGCTTGGAACCCAAGGTTGGTGTTTTGAACCCATCGATGTTTGGGAAAAAACCATGAGGCATTTTGGACATGTGATGGATGGAGATGATAGAGGATAGTGAGGAGAATCCAACACTTCAAGAATTATCGAATTCCGAGATGTCGTTGATGAGTGATGAATTTTTAAAGTTGTCAATGGATTTTTTAGACAATCAAGTCATGTACGCTTGACATGTTAAGTCCAAAAGACAAGTCTATTGGAAAATTCGTGGATCCCTTGTAAATCCTATAAATACAAGGTGATGTGATGTTATTTTAGCATCCAAATGTGCATATCTCTCATAGAAAATACATATGAGGAAACCAAGCTCAAGAAGGAGGTTAGATGGACAAGTTTGTGATTATTCTTGAGTGATTTATGTGTCTCTCACAGAGCTGAGGAGCTTTAGAAGGTTGTAGCTATCAATAAGGGTGGTTTAGGTGGTGTATTGTGGTAGTTTTGTATGGGTATTCCCTCCTGAAGGAAGGACACATCCCTTGCTGTGACTTTTAGATGAGTCACATACATAATATAACATGTACAAGTGGGTTGTAATGCTATTGTTGATTGCACATGAGGGTTGAGGCATAAGACCTAGTACAGGTGTGGCATGAGGATTGTTTGAGGGTTGTTTATAGCCCATATCTATAGCAAAAGGTGGTATGATTTATTTGGAAGGAATCACAACCTTGAAGGAGGCCTAGAAGTGAAGGAAAGTGGTTATAGAAACTTACCAACAAGCCTAACAAGGTGTACCAGGTCTACAATGAATACACCATCCTTTAATGACATGAGGTATGTATTTTAATGATGTGTTTGTGTTGAGTTTGGTGCTTAAGTTAGGTGGTGTCCAAGTGTGGAAAAAGTGGTAGCCTGTGGGATCCATGTGTTGAGGTTGACTTAGATGGTTGGAGACCTCAACAAAGAGCAAATCCTACAGTGATTTTATTGGGAATAATTGGATTGGTGGAGGCCAACATGTTGATGGCCCAAAGTAGCCCTTGATAAGCAGTCATAACGAGAGCTTGATAGATGAAGGTTGGGTGAAGGATTGAGCCTAATGTGTAGCTCTTTGATGGATGAAAGAAGCTACTAGATTTGAATATTGGAGCTCAGGTAATGGATAGCCTAGAAGAGAATATTGGATCAACCCATGTTCATTGTAGCATAACAAACTTGCAGCAATGATAGGTGGAAGCCCTCTTGGAGACTCTAAGTGTTGTCCTTTGATGGACTAAGGGGCAGCTAGAGAGTAAAATTGAAGCAAAGGACCGACAAGATGAGATATGACATAGATACTGCAAAAATATTGTCATTGTATCTTGTATCCCTTGTGTGGAAGCCCTAGTCTATTGTATTATTCAGTTGGCTTAATATAACAAAAATTGGGTTGTTGTACATATTTGTACAATATTTTGTATAAATTTGTCTATACTTTTGCATGTGTGATTTACTACTTTATATTGTTTCGTTGTGCAAAGTAGTTATGTTAAGATTCTTGGTTTGGTAGCATCAAATTCTAAGATTCTATCTTAGAGGCAAGATCGTGGAAATTCAACATGGTATTAGAGCAAAGTTTGAGCAAATTTAGAAGACAATGAATCATCATAGTGCACAATGAAGTACAACTTAAGAGGTAGTTGGTCACATTGTAGGTGAAGGGCTCATTGCAATGTCGAAGTTGTAGGTTAGTCTCTGGTATGAGGACATGTTGGAGGGGTTGTCCAACTATAGTCCATGGAAGGAAAGGATAAAGTTGGCATTAGGGGAGTTTTGAGGTCTAAAATAGGCCTCCTAAGAAATTTATAAAATAATAGTGGAAATAATAAAATAATATTAGATTACATCATCAAATTTTAGAGGTAAAAAAAGAAAACTTTTTTTTTTTCAACCTGTATTTTCAACTTATCTCCTTATGGGTTTACTCAAATTTCGAGCGGAAACACACATTGGATGAATAATTTGATTCCTCATCCAAGGAGTAGCCATATTTCATACTTTCAATGGACCATGCTACATGAAAAACGTGATTGCAATCATGTTTTTTCATGCATTTCTCATTTATTATTTAGTAAGGTCCATCAAAAGTATGAAACATGGGTACTCCTTGGATGAGAAATTAAATTTTTCATCCAACTAGTACTATTGCTCAAAATTTGAGTAAATCCTTAGGGAGATAAGTTGAAAATATGAATTGAAAAAGTAGTTTTATTGTTTTTTTATCTTTTTACTTTTTACTCCAAAAATGGTGAATAATCCCCCATGGTTGACATCATCATCTTGAATCCTGCTGGTTCTTGTAAAGTTTATTTTGGTTGTAGATTTTTTTTAGGAGGCCCATTTTAGACCTCAAAATTCCCCTAATGTCTTCCAAGTCAACAAGATCTGGGATTTCATCGAGAAATCCATCAAGAACCCACCTGACCCAAAGGAGTTGAAAGTGTATGAGGATTTGGATACGAGGGCGAGATTGATCATACTTAATTGTGTGAAGGATACCCTAATACTTCATTTGTCTAGGAGGAACACTGCACATGAGATTTGGATGTCTCTTCAAAAAATTTTCCAGAATAATAACGAGAATCAAGTACCGATATTGGAGGATAAGTTGAAGTCCACCAAGATGTTATAGGGTGAAGGAGTAACTTTGTATATGACGAGATTTTCTCAAGTTGAAGATGATATTACTACCATCGGTGTGAGTATTTTAGATTCTGATATGGCGAGCATTTCTTTGAAAGGGTTCACTAAGGAATGGAAGCCCTTCATCAAAGGTATTGTTGCTAGAGAGAAGTTTCTATACTAGAATAGATTGTGGGATGAATTCATTCATGAAGAGTTATGAGACAAGGATCTTCATCTGAAGAAAAGGGCTTCAGATGATGACATGGAAATTGCAGCATGAATGAAGGGTAAAAAGAATAAGGACTTGAGTAAATTCAAGTGTTTCAACTGTAGCATGATGGGTCATTTTTTGTCGTGATGTCCAATTAAGAAGAAGGTAATTGGTGATAAGAAAAAAGGGAAGCAGGTCGTTGTTGTTGCCAATTCTACTGAGATAGATTCTCTCATAAGGAGGTTGGAGGAGGAAGACTTTGCTATGAACTCTCATTTATCATAGGGTATTATTGAGGAGGATAGATGGTACATGGAAAGTGGTGCATCGAAACATATGACAGGGTCACAAGAGATTTTTGAGACTCTAGATGAATGGGACTCAAATTTGAACATGGTGTTGAGCGACAAGAGTTAGAAGGAGATTTGAGGATTGGGAGTTGTGTCATTCAAGATCGAGATAGGATAGGTGATGTAGGTCCAGGATGTATTGTTTGTATCAGGACTCAGATATAGCATGATATCTATCTCAATGATCGAGAAGAAGGGGTTTGAGTTCTTGTTCCAGGATGGGAAGGCAAGAATTAGACCTAGAGGCTCTAGCTCTGTAGGTATTGTGCTTGGAGCTAGATAGCATGGTCTATACAGGCTAATAGGAAAGCCTATGGATCATGGTAAGAAGAAAGAGTAGGACCAGGTGCAGGTTTGAGACAAGCAAATACGGGTGTAGCCTTAATAGAGGCAGGTACAAGCTCCATAGAATAAGGTCTAGATTCTAGAGGTATAGAGCGAGTCAAGTTCTAGCGGGCGTATATAGGTTTAGAGGGAGACTTTCCAGACCAAGAAGAGCATGTGGTCAATGGGGAGAAAGAGTTCTCCTACAACTGGAAATAAGGAATCATGGAAGGATTGTAAAGTGATACAGGAAAAGAAGAAGAATCAAGATGCTTCTAGTAATAGCGACACTTTCAAGAGAGGCATAGTTCATACTATAGGGATTCTTGCAGTGGTGAGGGATAAGAGTGGGGTGAGTGTTGCAAGAAGTGATGATGATGATGAGTCACTTCTTGTTTTTGTAAGTACCTCTTTTTCTAAGAGTGAGTGTTCAATTTTTAGTAGCTTGGGAGATACTCTGAGCCATAGGGTTCAGGGTTTGGAGGTTGAAGCACCACAAAAGTCACTTGTGGGATTGGAACCCAAGGTTGGTGTCTTGAACCCATTGATGTTTTTACCAAAATTATGAGTAATTTTGGAAATGTGATGGATAGAAATGATATAGGACAATGAGGAGAATCCAACGCTTTGAGAATCGTCAAATTCCCAAATTTCCTTGATGAGTTATGACTTTTCGAAGTTGTTAATGGATTTTTTGGAGAATCAAGTCATGATACTTGACATGTTAAGTCCAAAAGACATTTATATTGGAAAATTAGTGGAGCCATTGTAAATACTATAAATACAAGGTAATGTGATGTTATTTTTATCATCCAAATGTGCATCTCTCTTATAGAAAAAACATATGAGGAAACCGAGCTCAAGAAGGAGGCTAGACGGATTGGTTTGGGACTATTATTGAGAAATTTATGCATCTTTCTCAGGGTTGAGGAGCTATAGAAGGTTTCCATTACCATTAAGGGTGGTTTAGGTGGTGTATTGGGGTATTTTTGTATGGGTATTCTCTCATAAAGGAAGGTCACAACGCTTGCTGTGAGTTTTAAATGAGTTGCAGGCATAATATAACATGTACAGATGGGTCATAAGGCTATTGTTGATTACATAGGAGGGCTGAGGTATAAGACGTAGTACAAGTGTGGTAAGAGGCTTGTTTTTGGGTTGTTTATAGCTTATACCTCTAACAGAAGGTGTTCTGATTATTGGAATAAGGAATTGTTGAGAGGGGGGTGAATCATAATTTAAGAAACTATTAATTTTCTTTTCTTATTGTACTTTCTTATATGAGAGAATTCATTCATGAACAATTAAATTAATGACTTTTAGATATGTAGACTCAAACAACAATCTCATCTAAATCATACATTTGACACAGTGTTTTTCATGTGGAAATCCAATAGGGAAAAAACCACCAATTTGTTGTTTGTTTATGATGTAATTTGAACACCAACTTATTTACATATGTTTCTTTGTGAGCACCCACTTACTGGAGGCACCAACCCCCTTAGTTTTAGCAAGCACCAACTTTCCAATAGGCACCAACCCCTTTAGTTTCAACAAGCACCAACTTTCCAAGAGGTATCAACCCCCTAAGTGTTCAGACACCAACCTGTCACTACCACTGTTCTACTTTTTCATACAATTTTCAAACTGAAAATAAAGGAATATAATATTACAAGTAAAATAACGTCTAATGTCTATTTGTAGATGCAATTTCTACACTTTTCTTTCTAAACACTTGTGGCGGTCCTCCTCTTGTTGCTTTCTATGTGTTATGCTATCTCTGCTTAGGTCTTTCTATTGTTTTCAACACAACACTACCCTTGCAACACTCTGCACCTATTTCTTAGGCCACAACTTTGTTCTTTCTTCCTCTCACATATGCTCACTCTCCCACTTTGCTTAATGGAGGTTCACAATTTTGTTCTTGTGATGCACTTAGCTCAATTTACTCACTTTCATCATCAAATCTACCCAAATGTGTACTACTAGCATGGCTCCCCATGATTTTGCTGAAACACACTTCCCCTATGTTGTCACTGTATTCGGGATCAGAGCAGTGAGAGATGACCATTTCCCTGTCATGTTGCAGACACTCCATGCTTTTGCTGAAACACACTTCCCCTATTCTGTCACTACATTCAGGATCAAAGGAATGGGTGATGATCACTTCTTTGTCACGTTGCAAGAACTCCATACTTTTGTATTAAATCTTAGCTCTCCTTACATATTTCATAAAGACTCCCCATGATCATTTATGGCTCACAGAGACTTAGACATTCTCATGGCACCTATGTTCTTCATTTATCTTTATAATGTATGCACCTAATTTCTTTGATAATCAACCACATTGAACTGCATTCAAAGCCACAATTGTTGATTCATACATCTTTAATACACCTTTGTACTATTTTTATATTGGCGAATTTACATTATAGAACATTATCAAATCCTTTTCCATATTGGTGCTTTTATGCATAAAATCCATACGAAAGAAATGAACTTTAATAGTCCTCAACCTCTTATGTATAAGCCTCTCTTTGTGTTTTCCTCTATATAACTGAGGGTTGTGATCGAGGGCTCATCCTTAAGGTGCTAAGTCCTCCAAACCCTCGATTGGGGCTATATTTTCTTTGTTGGACCCTTACACATTTGTTTCATAAAACCGATGTTTTATACCCGGGAGGCCATTTATTGGAGAATTCTTTATGATGCAACTATGTGAGCCACCAAGGATCATCGACCGTCCATTTCCAAAGTGATGTCATCACATGACACGTGGCATCTTTTGACCAGTCATGTCATCCTGATATGGCCCATTAGGCCATCCAAAACCCCAAAACAACCTACCACGTGTCCTTCCATTTAGTGATGTCATGTGTATGTCAACAACTACTTGGAATTATTGGAACCAATCAAATTCTACCATGTTTCCTCATCAGATCTTCTCAGAAACCTCCACTTGTCCTCCTAGAGGAGAGAGAAAGGGCCTCGCCCTTCTTGGTTTTGAAACAATTTTCTTTGTAAAAACATTTTCGGCTCTCCCGGCTATTTAACATTGGAGGCCTCAATCCCAATGTAACTTTTGAAACATCGAATGCAAATCGTTGATGCACCACTGTGCACTGATTGTCAGGGTCTCTCATATGCGATATCACAAATTGCATACCAAAACTTGTTGTTGTGTTGCCCCCTTGATTCTCAATCCAGAAATATCTTATATGCATGGACGTATGATATGTCGGGACCTCTGATATGCGATATCAAAAATCGTTAATTGGTGTTTCACTTCCTACATGCACTTTGCCTTGAATCCCACAATTGTTGGGACCTATGATGTCTAATATTACTCACTGCATAAGGCTTGAATCACCCTGAACTCTAACAGGAAATATCTTCCGAATCACATGACCATTTCTATACATCCACATATCATTGGACAGCTCTTCCAGAGCATTATCCAATGAAAGGAGTCTGATTAGCCACTGAGCCCATCTACCACCTCAAAATATGGCTCCAAAGTCTCTACATAGTATATCATCACAACCACCAAGGCATGAAGCCCCATCATCAGGCTGAGCCTTGTTTATCATTAATGGCAACACTTTCATAGCCAACCAATTTCATACCCTCAAATTTCAAACAATCTCCCCCTTTGGCATTGATGGCAACACTACAGAATCCCCCTCAAGCTAGGCATGATCTGCTTCAATGCCAAATTTCTCCCCCTTTGAAATCATTGGAAAAGAGAGCTTCACTTGCACTCCCCATGAAACAATGCAACCTACTCTCCCATGAGTTCCTCTTGCTGAGTAGCTTCTACCTCCTACCAATATGAAGTCATTTGGAGGGAGGAATCACAACTCCTATCTACTGCCTAAGGTGCTCAAATGGTTCTCTTGCAAGTGACTTGATAAAGATATCTGCCAGTTTCTCTTTAGTGGGGACATACACAAGTTTAAAAATGTTGGCTACAACTTGTTCCCTCAAGAAATGATACTTGATTGGAATATGCCTGGTTTTTGAATGCATGACTAGATTTTTTGAGATGTTGATTGTATTAGTGTTGTCACACATTATTGGAATGAGATTAGACAATTCTACTTGTATATCCTTTAAGGTTTGCTTCATCCAAAGAATATGTACAACAAGTCACAACAACAATATATTATGCTTCAACAGTCGATAGAGAGATGGAGCCCTATTTCTTACTAACCCATTACACAAAGAAGTCACCCAAAAAGAAGGTTGCACCTAAATTACTTTTCTTGTCATCAAGACTTCCAACCCAATTACATTGAAGTCTTCACTCCTAGCATACCACAACCCATATTATGTTGTACCTTGAAGACATTTGAAAATCCTATTAACAACCACCACATGACTTTCTCGTGGACAAGCTTGAAATCTTGCCACAATTCCCACTTCTTGCATGATATCTGGCCTTGACGCTGTCAGATATAGTAAGCTTCCTAGCATCGATTTGTATTCAATCTAATTTACCCATGGCATTGGATATTCCTTGTGCAATTTATAGCCTATAATCATGGGTGTGATGACAGGTTTGCAATTCTCCATTCCAAACTTCTTCAAAGTTTCCTTGAGGTATTTGGATTGAGATATAAAAACTCCTTGTGGAGACTGTGTAATTTGCAGACCCAAGAAAAAGGATATATCACTAATCATGGACATTTCAAACTCCTTTTGCATACAATTTGCAAACTGATGCCCCAACTGCTCCACATTTCTGCCAAATATGATTTCATCCACATACAACACATTTCGTGCTTCTTCCTTCTGATCAACGATGACCACTAATTTTCCCTTGATTCTTGTTGGAGAATTGTTACCAAAGGTGACATTGCCTCCTCTGTCTTTTTCTTTTAGTGAAAGAAACTTGTTTTTTTCCTCGATTCATGTGTTTGGAGCAACCACCATCTACATACCATTTGTTTTCCTTATCATGTATTGATAATGCGAGCCCACATGCCATGTTCTTTTTGGTCTTTCGTTTCCAACTTCTTTTATCCTTTTGTAGATGTGTATGTCTATTAGTTTGAGATTTAGACAAGTATTCAAACTTGATTCTACAATCATTGGCTTTGTGCCAAAAATCATTACATTTAAAACATTCAACTTCACTTTGTAGGGGAGTGAAGGCGTTTTGATTCCTTAAAGAGGAATCTTGAAACTTAGTAGTCGGATGTGTATTAAACCTAATATTTTCATCTCTTTCAAATTTTACACTTCTACAATCAAGATCTTTGTGTCCAAATATATGACACTTATAACAATGACCATAAAACAAGTAGGCACACTTATTGTTAAAACCATTGTAAGATTTAGCAGAGAAATACCTTAGTCAACTGGTTGTTTGACTCGTCCTCCATTGATGATCTCCTCTTTTTTTTGTTGCTCTTTTGTATTCATGAAATCTTTCATGAAGATTCTTCCTATGAATGTGGTTCTTTGACTTTTGCGGACCTGAAGTATATCTTCTTCTTCTTCTCGATAAAATATTCTTGTTCCTTTGATTACCCTAGTTTGGTTCTAGTTCTCGAGGGCCTTTGATAGCTCAAAATCTAATTTAGCCTTCTAGCCCCTTCAACACATCTCTCATCTAGACCCTTCTTGGTCTTTGCATTCTCAAGGTTAGTTCTTAGAGAGACCACCTCTACTTCGAGATACTGGCAATTTTCTTCCCATTCTTGAATCATACCTTGAAGTACTTCCTCCTTTTGTCTGGCTTCCTCTAGCTCAACCTTCAAAGATAGATAATCATCTTTGCAATTTTTTGAGGTCATTTCCCTCTTTAAATTGAATAACTCTTGTTTCAGTTGCTTGTTCTCAACTTCTAATCTTTCAATGTTTCCTTGTTCTCCTTACAACAAAAGAGCCAGAATATCATTTCTCTTGATAGATTCTTCAAGTTTTCTTTCTGGTATGCAAACTCCTCATTATCTTAGTTGTACATTCCTTCTTCTACGTGCTACAATTGTTCCTTCAACTATTTGTTTTTCTTTCTTGCTTCCTTCAACTCATAAAGGGCACTCATGCATTCTCCTTCAAGGTCTACCACTCCTTCCTCTTCTTCCTCTTCAGAGTCCGTAAGACCCTATTTCTTGGAGTTTGTCTCGAGGGCCATAAGAAGATACCTATTTGACTCATTTTTTGATGAGTCTTCACAATATGATTCCAAAGCCAAACTATATTCTTTGGAATAGAATCCCTTCTTTTTGTAGGGTTTCTTCTTCTAAAATGTTTGAGCCTTATTTCTAAATTTTAGATATTCTTCTCCTTCACCATTTTCTTTTTAGGGGCATTTGGAAGAGAAATGTCCAACTCTTCTACAACCGAAACAGTTAAAGGGAAACTTCCCTTTATATTTACCAGAGCCACGCTTCAGTTTTTTGGTTAGTTGAGCCAGGTCCTAACCAGATTCACTGCTAGAATAGTCTTGATGAACTTTGTGCTCCTTGCTCTTATTGAATACTCTAAATTATGCTTCCTTTGGTTCATATTTCTCCATTCCTACTCTCATTTCATTGGCTATGAGAGTGCCATATATCTGTTCCATTTTGAGATCCTTCAAGTTGACCATTTCCTCTATGGCTGAGATTTTGGGATTAAATATCATGGGTAGAGATCTCAATACCTTTTGAATAATAAATTCTTCCATGAAGTCCTCACCAAGTTCTCTAATCATATTAACTACTTCATCAACTATGAGGAAGTATTCAAGAATGATTTTTCTTAGTCATATTCAAGCTTTCAAACCTCATTCTAAATGTAGGAAGTTTCTCTTGCCTCACTTTGTCATCTACTTCATGACACTAGTTAAGCTTCTCTCACATTTCATAGGCGGACTTACAGTGCATGACTTTCACAAATTCAGACTGACTAAGACCAGCCATAATGGCATGCTTGGCTTTACCATTGATCAGATATAGTTTCTTTCCATATGCATCTATTGGAGGTATATCTAAGACATTGTAATTCACTAGTATAGAGATCCAAACATCTACCCCCAGGGACATGAGATATGACTCCATTCTTACTTTCCAAAAGGCATAATTGACTTCATCAAATATATATACCTTGAGTAAACTTCTTGACTCTCTTTCCTATTCATTATTCCTCAAGGAGATTTGATCTGAATTGGATCATTATATTTTTTTTCATCCATATCGATGCATTTGGAGTGGAAAAAGTGGAGGAATCAACTCACGGGGCCATTTTTACTGGCGGGACCTAGTTTGGCGAAATGGGGTCTAAAACCTTCCAAGAGTGTTTTGAGGGATCAAATGACATTTTTTGGGGGTAAAAAATTTCCGCAAAAGTGCTTCACCATTTCATGATATTATACACATAGAGATATTTCCAACGGTGTGAGAATCACGTCAATCGGAGTCTGTATGAAAAAATTATGCCACTCAGAAGTTGACCTTCCTGTTTTCACTCCTATAGTTTGGGAGGATGTTGTGTCAGCCCCATTATTCATGGAAAACGGGATAGCCACGTGTTTGTGATGTAAAATACTCTAGAAGAGTTTATTTTGTAACTCTAGTTAAGAGTTGATGTAGTCAAACTTAACCACTAGTAGGCTATCAAGCTGTGTTATAACTGAGGCACTAGGAGGAAGCAACATTCCATTCTTTCAAGAGAATTATGTTCCATAGTTGAGAAAAGATAGCCACGAGAGATAGGAGGTAGAGAACATAGAGAGGATTTGTGCACTGTAGTAGCCCATGGGCTGTATACGTTACTTCTTTGTATCTGCAACCATATTTCCAGATAGAGAAAGAGAGTGAAGCGGCCTCACCTTCCATCTAGGTTTTCTCCTAAAAGGGTTTTCCAGAGAGCATATCTTGTGTATTATGTGTTTCTGAGATTATTTTTTCGTTCTCTACTTTTATTCTTGATTTACTTTTACATGCATGCACTAATTACAGTTAATTTTACAGATCTAGAAATTAAATAAAATTGTAATAGCGTATAATCTCAAATTTTTAATATAATATTATCAAATCTATTGTGATGAACTTTCGAGTGGAATATACACGATAGTTTATGGATCAATCTTCCTTCTAGTGGTTAAACTATTACTGAAGGAACTTGGCTATGATACCAATTGTTGGAATAAGGAATTGCTTGGGGCGTGGGGGGTGGGGGGGGTGAATCAGTAATTTAAGAAACTGTTACTTTTCTTTTATTATTGTACTTTCTTATATGAGAGAATTCATTCATGAACCATTAAATTACTAAATTTTAGATATGTGGACTCAAACAACAATCTCATGTAAAACATACATTTGACACAATGTTTTTCACATGGAAGCCTAAAGGGAAAAAACCACCAATTTGTTGTTTTTTTTATGATGTAATTTAATCACGAACTTAATTATATATGTTTTTTTGTAAGCACCAACTCCCTTAGTTTAATAAAGAGCTAACTTTCCAATAGGCACCAACCCCTTAAGTGTTTAGGCACCAACTTGTCACTACCACTATTCTACTTTTTCATACAAATTTCAAACTAAAAATAGGGGTATATATGTTACAAGTAAAATACCATCTAATGGCTATTTGGAGATGAAATTTATACACTACTTTCTAAACGCTTATGGCAGTCCTCCTCTTGTTGCTTTCTCTGTGTTTTGTTATCTCTTCTTAGGGCTCTCCACTATTTTCACGCAACACTACCCTTGCAACACTCTACACCTATTTCTTAGGCCACAACTCTGCTCTTGCTTCCTCTCACATCTACTCACTCTCCCACTTTTCTTAATGGAGGTTCACAAGCTTGTATCTGTGCTACACTTAGCACGATTTACTCACTTTCATCATCAAATCTGACCAAATGTGTACTACTGGCATGGATTCCCATGCTTTTTCTGAAACACACTTCCCATGTGTCGTTGTTGCATTCAAGATCAAAGGAGTGGGCGATGATCACATCCATGTCACGCAATAGGAACTCCATGCTTTTGTTGAAATGCACTTCCCCTGTGTTGTTGCTACATTCAGGATTAGAGGAATGGGCAATGATCACTTCTCTGTCATGCTACAAGCACTCCATGCTTTTGTCTTAAATATCAGATCTACTTATATATTTCACAGAGGCTCTCCATGATCATTTATGGCTCACAAAGACTTAGCTGGACATTCTCATGACACCTTTGTTCTTCATTTATATTTACAATGCATGCACGAGATTTCTTCAACAATCAACCACACTAAACTGCATTCAAAGCCACAACTTCCAATTCATACATAGTTAATACACCTTTGTATTGTTATTATATCAACGAAGTTTCACTATATAACACTATTAAACCCTTTTCCATATCAGTTATTTTACGCATAAAAGACATATAAAAACAATGAACTCTGATACTCCTCATCCCCTTATGTATGAGCCTCTTTTTGTGTTTTCCTCCATAGAACCAAGGGCAATGAGAGCACTCATCCTTAAGGTGCTAAGTCCTCTAAACCCTCGATAGGGGCTATATCTCCTTTGTTGGTCCCTTACACATTTGTTTCATAAAACTGACGCTTTATACCCCAGGAGGCCATTTATCAAAGAACTATTTATAATGTACCTATGCCAACCACCAAGGATTGTCAATCGCCAATTTCCAAAGTGATGTCATCACATGCCATGTGGCGTCTTTCAACCAGTGACATGTTTCATTCGGATATGGCCCATTAGGTTGTCCAAAACCCTAAAACAACCTGCCATGTGTCCCTCTGTATCATGATGTCATACTGATGTCAAAACCTACCTGACATTATCGGAACCAATCAAATGTTTCCATGTGTCATCATCAAAACTTCTCAGACACCTCTACATGTCCTCCTAGAGGATAGAGAAAGGGCCTCACCCTTCTTGGTTTCACAATGATTTTCTTTGTAAGAACATGTTTGGCTCTCCGAGCGATTTAACACTAGAGGCCTCAATCCCAACATCACTTTTGAAATGCCAAACACCAACCATTGATGCACCACTATGTGCCGACCGCCGAGAAGCTTCGATATGTGATATCACAAATCACATATCACAAATTGTTGTTGAACTACACCCCTAATTCTCAATCCTTTGATCTCTGATATGCTAGGACCTCCGATATACGATATCGCAAATCGGTAATCAGCAGTTCACTTCTGCCATGCACTTTGCCTTGAATCCCTTGATCGCTAATTGTTGGGACCTCTCATCTCCGATATTCCTCATTCCATAAGGCTTGAATCACCCTAAACTCCAACATGCCATATCTTCCGAACAACATGACCATCTCTAGACATATTAATACCATTGGAGAGCTCTTCCAAAGCACTATCCAATGAAAAGAGTTTGATTAGCCACTGAGCCCATCTTCTACCTCAAAAGATGGATCCAAAGTCTCTACATAGCAGATCATCACAACCACTAAGGCATGAAGCCCCATCATTAGGTTGAGCCTTGTTTGACATTAATGCAAACACTTGCATAGCCAACCACCTTCATACACTCCAATGTCCAACAATGATTTATTTGGAGGGAAGTTGCAACCTTGAAGAAGGCCTAAAAGTGAACGAAAGGAGTTGTAGAAGCTTTCCAACAATGCTAACCAGGTGTATCAAATTTACAGTGAATACACCAACCTTTGATGTCATGAGGTATGTATGTTAATGATGTGTTTGTGTTGAGTTTGGTGCTAGCTGGGTGGTGTCTAGGTGTGGACAAAGTGGCAGAGTGCGGGAGCCATGTGTTGAGGTTGACTTAGGTGGTTGGAGACCTCAATAAGGAGTAGATCCTATAGTGATTTTATTGGGCATCATTGAATCGGTGGATGGCAGTGTGGTGATGGCCCAAAGTATCCCTTGACAAGCAGTCATAACGAGATCTTGACAACTAAAGGTTAGGTGAAGGATTGAGGGTAATGTGTAGCTCTTTGATGGAAGAAAGAAGCTACAAGATTGGTAGATTGGAGCTCAGGTATTGGCCAGCCTAGAAGCTTCTCATTTGGCAGTAAAGCATGGTTTCCCTAAGCTTTGGACGCAAAGCCTTATTGTGCCTATCTTTAAAAGTGGGGACAAAAATGTTCCCCCTAACTATAGGAACATTATGATCAACCCCATTTTATCCAACTATATGGGCTCATTTTCGAAAATAAGATTAGCCTCTCGCTTGAAATCCATGGTAAGAGAGCTAAAGGGCAAGCTAGTTTTATGAGGCATCACACAACTATCAACCATTTTTTCACTCTTCGGATCATTTCTGAGGAGTGTCACAATAGTAAAACTGACACTTCTATTGTTTTTTTTACTTTAGAAAATCTTTTGAGATTATTCCTTGGGATAAGCTATGGAAAAGACTCAAAGAGAAAATGGTTCCTCTTGAGTTGAGGATTGTTTTGATTCATCTCTATGAAAATATTGTTTCCAAGCTTAAGACCAATGAAGCATGGTTTAAAGAAAGTAAATGCAATATCAAGCTTAAGCAAGGGTGTCCCTAGTTCCCTGGCCTTTCTGACATTTACATCAATGACCTAGTGGAGAGTTTGGAAACTGTAGGTTGTAACGACCCCGAGGTTGCTTGTATGATCATTACTCTTCTTCTTTATGCAAATTATATCGTTCTTCTAGCCAAAAGGCACAATGAAATTCACAAGAAGCTTAAGACTCTTCATGATTACTGCTCCAAGATGGGTATGCCAATTAATACTCACAAGACTAAAGTCACGATAATAAATCCAAAAAGATCAATCATGGTAATTTTCTCTATGATAACAATTACTTGAAGCAAGTTTCTTCATATAAATATTTAGGTGTTGATATCCATCATCAACTCAATTGGAATTATAACATTGAGAAAAATATTATTGGAGGCTTGAAATCTTATTATGAGCTTGAAAATAATTGTAAGTCAGCTCATCTTTGGATTTGGAGTAAAAAAGAAGGTTCCTCTTTGAGACCCTTGTCATCCATGTTATTGTATATGGATGTGAGGCTTGGGGTTGCAGTATATCCAAAGAGTCATGGCGAAAAATCGAGATGATTCAAGAGAAATTTATAACCTACAACCTCAAGATTAAAGGAAATATTCAGTATCCTATCCTTTTGATTGAAGTTGGCTTTTCCCCCATTGAAAGCATGGCTATGTTTAGGTATTTGATGTATAAGAAGAAACTTTATAACATGAAAAGCAAGAGGCTTCCCAAAATTGCTTCTCACTCTAGCCAAAACCCCCACCTTTGCCTCAAGCGTAGGTGGCATAAGGATGCCCAATCTTGGCTTGACCACTAGGGGATAAGAGAGGAGATCATCCTCGGGAATAACAAAAGTATCAAAAATACTATCACCTCTAAAATTAAGGATAAATTGTGGGACAAAAAGGACCTAGAGGGAAAAAAGAAGCTAAGGTATTATAGGAAGGTGATCAACCTCACCCTTGCTAACCAAAATTATCTCTTTGTCAAGGATAAGAAACAACCTCATGAGCTTCAAAGTGAAATCGGACAGTGTCTATTCCCAAAACTCCCTGGGATGAAAGAATGTGTCACCTCTATGATATTAAGAGGGTGGAAGATGAAAAACACTTTCTCTTAGATTGCCCAACTCTTACTCACATTCTTTCTCATTTCCAAAACATTTGCCACACTTCCAACTTTCTTGACCTGTTCAGCCAATCTAACTATAGTGATCTTGGGGTGCTAATTTCCCTTATTTTTTATCATAGAAATAATGTTTTAAAGATTTGATGTTAATTTCTTACTTTCTTAAGGTCGGTAGACCACATTGGTATTAGTGGACATTAATCATCATTATCATCATATAAAAAGAATAAAGAATTATAATAACTCTTTAGGGCTTCATGCCAAATTACCAATAATCTATATTATATATATATATGAATTATAAATTTCTTTTAATTTATGAAATTTTAATTTTAAATTTATAAGGATTATTTTTTTAAATATTTATTTTATTAAATATTAATCACTTAATAAATAGTTATATATTTACTTATTCATGGTTTAAAAATTAAATTAAAACTATAAGAAATTCAAAATTATATACTAACCTAGATTTATCTGAACTAGGATCATCCAAAATAATAAGAAATTTAAAATCATATACCAACTTAGATTTAATTTAATTCTAAAACTACCAAGTGATGAGGGAGATCAATATTTTTTTTTCACTTTAAAAATATCTGGACCTCAAAGATTTGATCTCCTTCAATACTTAGTAGATCAAAAATTAAGATAGAACTAGACTATTTTAATTATAAATATTATTATATATTTTTTAAATTAAATTAAATTTTATTTGAATGTAATTTGACTAAGTTAAAATGTTTCAAATAATATAAATAACAAAATATTACAATTATTAATTTTTATTATATATTTTAAATTAAAATTAAAATTTATTTTTATGTAATTTGACTAAATTAAAATATTCAAATAATATAACATAACCATAACATGAGAAAACATTACAAATATTATACTAGTTATTCTAAACACAATTATCATGTTATAAAAATATATACCCTCTATAAAAAAACATATATACCCTCTGTAAAAAAAAATACAAATTCAGAAACACTAATATGATAAATTTTAGCACATAAAAAAAATTGTACAAATACACTAAAAATGGCCGATAAACAGACCCTAAACAGGATTACAGACAGATTGGAAATGTCACTATAAACATACCCTAAACAAGACTACATTGAAAATGCCACTATAAACAGACCCCAAACAAGATTACAGACAGATTGAAAAACTAAGTAAAATGTACTGCTATAGATTCAGAAGCAATTTTTTCCTCTGAAAAAAGACAGACCCTAATTTAGAAACGACCGTAGATACTTCCATCAGTTTTCCGCTATTCAAGACTAACATACCCTAAACAAGAAAAGGCGGTGGATAGTTCTATTAATTATCAGCTATTCAACCCTAAACGAGAAACGGAAGTAGATCCTGTTATTTATCAAGTATCCGCTATCGTCGCCCTCAGATAAAAGAGTTATGTCTTCGGAAAATCTAATTGCATCCGCTGGACATGTGTATCTGCCTAGAACTTGAAATTCACATGACGGCTGCTCTCTTACACCATATTCTACTTGAAATCTATCAAAGTCTTCAATGTCTTCTTCCTCGAACTCCATAACCTCACCCACTACTGTCAGGAATTGATCGGACTCTCTGAGAACTGACAGTCGAAATTTTGCGCCACAGAACAAGAAAGGTAGAGAATACAGCCGCTCATCATCACGAAAGAACCGAGAACAGGAATCTTTGGTTATGTACCAAAACACCATACTTTCCTTGATAGGGTCATCAAACTCCACCACTGTAACAGGGAAATGCTGGTACACCCTTTCATTCAATATTTTGTGGGGTGCATCTACCTTCAAAAGAAGTGCTTCTGACACTACATTTGATGCACACACATTATCCAAGTCATCGCAAGAAAGAACATCTTTCAGTTTGTGAGTGGTCATGTTTGGAAAACGTATCAGTTTGCAAAGGTTACTGCCCAAGATTTCTCTCCTTTGTTCAAGACTTGGATAATGTTTTCTGGCCCAACTTATGACAAAATCATACAGTGCATCTTCCGATTCAACTCTCAATTCATCACTTGACAGCACAACCTCGATGCCGGCCAAAGGAAGATCCAGAAGCTCTTCAGAATGCCTGAAAATCATGATCAGGACATAACAGATTGATTAGTTTGAAGTACATTTTGGAAGTAAGGGCAAATAAACAGGGATGAATGAGAAATCTTCCACGAGAAAGTCACATCAGCATGCAAATTTTGTTCCCAATACATATATATTCTCTTCAGAATTTTCAGAATTCTGTAAAATTTGGATAAAGATAATTTTAGCCAAATTTAGAATTAATCTTCTTTTATAATATATATTTTTTAAAAGTCATATAATAAATTCACTATTATTTGCACAGAAATTTTCATCTTGTACATAGATAATAACACAAATATAATATTCTAACAATTCTTCACTCAATTTCATGTTATATATTATATCATTAACTGTGAAAATCTACAAATTCAGGTTTTAATCAATACATTTAAATGGATGCTTCAGATGTTAATGCTAATACCATGTATATAACAATTTGTTACTTTGAGTTTATAAATTCTATAAAGTATAAAAAAATTACTCTATAAGATTTTTTTTCTACAAAAATTTAGAAAAAAGATATTTACATCCTAAGAAATAAAAGTAGTATAGTTTTACTAAGATACTTTAATGCTCCAAATGTATTTAACTAAGCTATTCTTCTACTAATGATTCTAACTTAATTCTCTTACTAGATAAGCACCTTGTTTTCACTAACAAATACAAACAAAACCCTAAAGATTTTTTCTAAAATTTATTTGGTATTGAACAAATCAACCTCCTTACTTACAATAAAGTGGTCAAATTCTAACCAAATGACTTGTATACATGGGTTGGGTAGTAGTATCCTAGATTATATATGATTTCACATATCTCCATATACAAATAAATAATAAATTGGCATTTCAAAGAACCATATATCTGAATTCAATCATAAATCATTAACCCTAACCTTCAACTTTGTTGTGCATAAAAGTTTTTCTGAGAAAAAATCTAGTAACAAAAGATACTTTCTTTTTAACCAAAATTAAATTGATATTTTCTGAAAAACTTAAATAACCAATTAAATCATCTATTCTATAAAACAATATTAATAAACTATATCAAAAATTCTATAAATAAACTATATCAAAAAATTTATAGCTTCTCTAATTCTATTAACGAATTGTATTATGTAAATAAGAAAAATAAAATATTTAATTCTTCATATGACAGTAAGTACAAAATTACAAACAGAAAAAAATCCCAGTTTTTAAAAATCATATAAAATAAAAAATGCAAAATAGAAGTCAAGAAAAATTAGAAAGTCAAAGGCAACTTACTTTTCATATAACCTAATCCTGATGATACTTCTTTACAAAAAATTAAAAAGCATTGTAATAAGAAAACTTACTTTTCAATATAACCTAAATGTTCGACAAGAAACTTCTCTGCAGATTCTTTTAATGACTGCACTCTGTGATTTGTAAGCATAGTCGGGGGGAGCTGTAAATAATGCAATGCAGAGTCTGTTGTCATTGATGACTGCAACTCCCTGAGGCAATAATCAACACATCTTGTGACATCCATCTTGAGCGCAAGAATCAGCACATCCAACACCTCAGCAGTACAAGGCAGTTGAAGTGTTCCCTGATGCATAAACCTCAATACATTCATGAAAGCCTCTTCCTCTGCAATTTTAAATACAGCACCACAACAATTCTTCAGAGACTAAATTGAAACCTAATCCGAAGAACCAATGTACAACCGTATTCCAAATTGTATAATAGTTTTGGCAAGTACGATTGAACATACCTGAACAACGTATATGAAAAGTGAGATGTCGATTCTCTAGTTCCAGCTTGTCATCTGTGAAAAGCTTAAACTGGGACAGAAGCTAATCAGCAAAAACTAAGAAAAAGTACATTGAAAAAGAAGATTTTCAAGAGAAAGGTAATCAACAAAAACTAAGAACAAGACAAGCGTTTCTAAGAGAAGATTTTCGTACATTGAAAAAGAAAGGGCACAGTTCTGCCTGTATTGCTGAGTTGATTTGCACATTTTTTACTTTGAGTGCAACATTAGAGCATCCCATGCCCACGAGACAACAAACTGGTCTACTTGCACCTTCATGATCTGAAGGCAAGGTGATAGAACACATGCACATAATAATACATATTAAATTGGTATATGTATGAAATTCTTTATAGAGATAGAACCCACCATTATACAGAAATTTGATTACTAAAATCTGTACACTACTCTAAATTTGAACCTAAATTCTTGCAACGTAATACATACTTTTTTTTATAGACATCTCTGGTTACTGTAAAATTATAATTACATTAAAAAATTAAATTGTCACACAAGAAACATCCCAATTTTTTAAGTTAGATTTGAAAAAGAAATAGACCTTTCACACTTTTTTTTTCAGACATTGAGAATTATCTGTGGTTTACCTGATAATTCTACTTCCTTAACAAACCTTTAAACCTAACTCTGAGCATTTTAATACCTAACCTTGAACCTTCATCCTCCGAGAAACTTAATACCTCACCCACGTTACGATCAAACTACACTAGTTGTTGCAAGGAAAAATCTAATTTACATAAAAACTAAAGTAATACCAATAATAGAGCAATACCATGCATGATTTTATCGTTCCATCCATCCACTCCTCTTTTTTCTTTTACAGTATCATGTCCAAAAGATTTTGTTGATGCATCCCATGCGCCTCCATTTCCTTCTGAATTTGACATTAACTCTATGCGCAGTGCGCAGTCTGAAGAACAACCATTATCGAAGACAAAAGAGAAGTCCTGCGTACCATCCGAATCTTTGTTAATATGTGGCGTATCTTGATCCATCCTGTCACTTGACAAATCTACCCACAAAGTGGGATCCCTTTTAAATTTATATAAAGCTTATATGAAGGTTGATCTTTAAGTCAAAAGATCCATCCTGTCACTTGGTAAATCTGCCCACAAAGTGGTATCCCTTTTAAATTTATATAAAGCTTATATGAAGGTTGATCTTGTCAAAAGGAAGTCAATGTAATCGTTTTTAAGATATAAGTAGATCCCGAATTGATGGAGTTGGGCTGGTTTAGTTATTAATTATAATTAAATATAAGTATAGATATAAATATAAATATTAATTTTATGTTTTTTATTTTATTTTTACAGAGTGAAAATGTTAAAGATTACAACGGTCTCTACCATAATGGGATCAAATGTTTACTTACCAATTTTTTTTAATAAAAAGTGAATTGGGTGAGGGGAAATCTTTGATAAAATATAATATTATAATATTTATTGTCACCCTTACCCAATAAAAAGTGGGGAGAGGTGGGGGGAATAGTAATTAAAATGTAATATTATTACATTTTACCTAATATTTCCCGTCACACCCCACCTTGAATATTACATATAATATTACAATATTTATTACCACCCCCATCCAATAAAAAGTGGCCATAGGTGGGAGCAAATAGTAATTAAAATGTAATACTATTACATTTTACACAATATTTCCCCTCACACATCAACCTAAATATTACATTTTACTCCATATTTTTCCTAACCCCTATTTTATAGTTGAGTTTGTTTACTTTCAAACTTCAAATAAAAAGAAAAATTACAATAAGATGTGGACTAGTTGAGGGAAAATATTGGGTAAATGTAATATTATAATATTATATTTTGAGCAATGGAGGTAGGCAAAAATATTAGATAAAATCCACAAGAATGCCGTGAACATATCAATAATTTTTTTTTACCTTTATAGGCTACATGTATTCAACACCATCATTTTCTACAACTAATGATGTATCTAAATATAACATCAAACCAAGATGGATCTAGGCTACTTTAATTTCCCTCTCAAATAGGTTATATTCCACATGAATACCATGGGTCAATACCATGGATTCTTAAAAACATGGCTCATTTTTATTATTTAATTTTATAGGATTATTTTTATTTTCCCATTTTCATTTTATTTTTTACATTACATCACACACATACTATAGTGTAACACCCCACGATGATATTTGAGTTCCTGTAATTTAAGTTACTTGCATTACTCAAGACTATAGTAATTGGAGGTCATGGGAAGCCTAGTGGAATTTCTCTCTCTCTCTATATATATATATAATTTTGTTATGAGAACCTTAGAATTCAAGAGGGCAGAGCGCTAAACAAATTCCAACCTCCAAAAATAGTTAGAAATAGTTACCCCTCTCTTCCATGGTGATAAAGGAGGATCTCAATGGGAATAAGGGGTTCTTCTTTTTTGGATCTTGACTGAAAGAAAGGAGAGAAGATTGTGAATCTGGGCAGGACGCTGCCAAGGAGGGAATCCTGAGCTAGATTAGAGCCAGCGAAGAACTCTGGTATAGACAAAGATCAACAAGTAATAGGTTGGATTATGGTGTCTTGATGCCTATTACTTGACTCTAAATTGGTTAATGTTGTTTACTGTATGGAGTGCAATGGAGTGGAAGATCGCGAGGAGAAGTGGATGTAATTTCCTTTCTCAAGGTTGGGTGGAGAGTCTCAGCCCCGTTGAATTCTTGGTTAAGTTGCTCTTCAGATAAGTATTTTATGCTTGAAGATGTATGTGTTGTTCTAGAGTTAACTTTATTGAAATGAAAGGGCTTCGAGTTGTTCAAGTTGTTTTGCAACAAATTGTATGAAGGAAAATCCTTGTGTTTATTTATTGTAATCGTTGAAGGGATGAATTGGCTTATTGTGATTATCTGACTGTATTTACCTTCCGTAATGGCTTACTGTTTTTATTTACTATAAATGGCTAGGATAGGCAATTTAATGAGATTATTTAAGGGTACCTTGCACCATGTGCACTACTAAGGCAGTATGATACTAGAGTTATTTGTTTATGTATATTGGTATACATATGAAGAACCCTAGAGTATGTATGGATAGTTTGCCTTAATAGGGAAATAGGGAAGGAAGAGGATAAGCCAAGCTTATCAGTTGAGTGTTCACTCCAACTTGCGTTCCACATGGAATGGGTATGGAAGAGCCCTGAGCTAGGGTATCCATAGGATAAAGGAGTTGATGAATGTGGTGAAGGGTAAACTGTCACCTTTAGAGGAACAATCACAAACAGGAGGGTTACACGGTAACTGGGTAGTAAGTTCCTTAAAGAAATCCTGTAAACCTAGTAAAGTTTGCAAAGAAAACTAGACTAAAACCATTCCAAGTGTGTCTCTGTAGAAAATAATATTGGGGTTTATCCCTCACAGGTCTTTATTAATAACTGTAAAGAATCGATGGGTAGGGTAAGCAAGGTTTCGGGTACATGGGTACCGAAAGGGTTTAGACCCTGCTCACCAAAGGGAACTAGCAGTTGAGTCTGATCCCCCTCAACAACCTTCTTGTGACTTCATCAATCTAGAAATATATATATATATATATATATATATAACCAATAAAATGTACTGCAAATGGTAGGTGCAAACAAAGGGGAATTACAAACCCTCACTGAGATGAATTAACTCGGGAAAATTAAATCAAGAATTGATGCATGACTTCTAGTCTCCGTAGAAAATAATGTTGGGTTTATCCCTCATAGGTCTTTATTAATAACTAGAAAGGATTGATGGGTAGGGTAAGCAAGGTTTTGGATATATGGGTACCAAAAGGGTTTAGACCATGGTCAACAAAAGGAACCAGCATCTGGGTTTGATCCCCCTCAACAACCTTGTTGTGACCTCATCAATCTAGAAAAACACACACACACACACACACATATATATATATAATGTACTAAAAATTGTAAGTGCATACAAAGGGGAATTTCAAACCCTCACCAAGAGGAATTAACTTGGGAAAATTAAATCAACAATTGGTGCACGACTTTTACAAGTTACATATACATACAAGGGAATCTTTAATTCAAAATTTTCCAACAAAAATAGAGCGATACAACATAAACAATGAATTCTTTCAATGACCAAGGTATACCTCGAGGCCCGACTATTAACATACAAGTAAAATAAATAAACACCCTAACAATGGCTCAAGAACATCTTACAGAAAGAGTCTCCACTATGAATTTATCAGATCATTGTTCCTCCCATGCTAGGAGTCAAGGAAAAAAGAGAAATTTACAATTTTAATTATAACTATATTTTGCATAAAGAAATCTTAAATAGAACTCCAACACCTGGG
>APFE031462116.1:0-28952 GCA_000404065.3 Pinus taeda
TTATATTCTTTCCACATAGTTAACGGGGGGTTTGAGGGGTCCCCGTACCCCCACTTTATGGGGTCCGGGGCAGCGCCCCGGAAAATTTTGGTTTTGGACCCTATGTTAGGTTGGGCGGACCCACCTATGGTTTTGTGCATGATTTTCGCACATGTTTTTTGGACGCGATGGTTTTCGGTCCATGGTATTGGATCGATGGTTTTTTGGTCCATGTATTGGACGTGATGGTTTTTCGGTCCATGGTATTGGATGCTTCGGCATGTATAAATATGTATTGTAACATTGAAAGGAACATAATGAAAAATCAGGTTGGTAGTATCGGTTTTGAGATCTAGTCGGAAATCTCTGTGTATATGTGTTTTATGTGTTATGCTCTCGCATTTTTACTTTTCCTGTGATTTAGAATTCGTATGCAGGTAATTTCTGTACGGGGTTAAAACCTACAGCAGAACTGTTGTGGTCTTCCTTAATGAACCTTGGAGGTTTAGCTTGAGCATGGTGTCCTTGGTCATCACATTAATGGCAACCACAAGATCGATCAAAGTGTCTAGGACTATGGTGCCATTGATGTGAACATCTACTACAGGGCTTCCAGGGTCTAAATACTTTGGATAGATTACCTACCCTAGCATTAAGTTGGATAGTTGTCCAATGACATTAATGGTAGGGACATCTCTTCTTCGCCTTCTTTGATGCTTGAAGCACTTCTCCTTAATCAAGTTGTTGTAAATAGGTACATCCTTAATAGCTTGGAGAAGTGGAAATTTGACACATAGGTTTTTCAATTCTCCCAGAAGTTAAGTCTCTTCTAGGGTAGGCTAGAGTGGTTGGGTTAATCTCTCAAGAAAGGGTGGTGAATTTACTTCAAGAACACTTTTGTCTCTTTCTTCCTCAAACTCCCTAGGTGGAGGTAGAGGTTGGTTGTCTGGGAGTACTCTCCCAAATCTCAGGTTGATTTCTTGAATCTCCACATCATAAGCTCGATATGATGTCTCTCCATTGTATACTTGTTGTTCTTGTCTCTTGTTCAGGTTTGGATTTGGCTGGATAGGCATTTGGGGTTGTTTTGGTGGAGTAGAGTGTAAATGTTGTGGTTGGGCAGGTGGTGAAGGTAATAAATTTGGAACATTGTTGTATTGGGGCCTCCACCCTTGGGGCAATGTATTCCACTGAGGTTGTGGTAGAGCATATGGTTGAAATGACTGGTTGGTTGACTGGGAATGATACTGAGGTGCAAAGGACCAAGGGGGAGGTCTAGACTAGGAAGGATGAGCAGGGGGCCTGCAAGGAGGTATGTATGTGGTCTGGGTTGGGTTGTAATATGCATGGGATTACCCTTGCATGCCCTGCTGGTATGGCCTAGGCCCATGAGGTCTCCTTTGGTTTATGTAACAGAGCTGCTCAGTGACCCCTTCAGCTCCTTGATATACAACTTTGAGTCGAGGTAAAGAGGGGCACTTGTTTGTGGAGTGGTTTTCTTCACAGATTAAGTAAATTTCGATAGAATTCAATGGACATTTTTTCTTAGTGTGCCTCCTGGTGCATCTAGGATAAAAATTGTCTAAGGTTCTCTTTGCTCGTCCTGCTTTCTCTTAATGTGCATAGTGTCCATATGTAGGGAATGGTTTGCAGCATCTCACTTTTGAAATCCTCTGGCATATTTCCAATTTCATCCTTGATGGATGAATTGGAAGAGGATGGATTGACCATAGGTTGACTACCCCTACCCTTTTTCCTAGCTGCCCTAGAATGGTTTTTAAAGGCAATATTGATATCCTCATAGGGTAACTAGTAGATATCACCTCCTGCTAACAAGTGTAGGGTATCTAGAAGGTATTCCCTTACTCCTCTAAGTAGGACAAACTTCAGTGACTCAAGGTCAAGTGTGCACCTGGCCCTTTTGTAGCTAAGCAAGAATCTTTCTTCATAATCCTCTAGGGATTCATCATTGCCTAAGGTCATCTAAAATTTTCCTCTTTAGTGTATTTAGACCTACAGTAGTCATAATACTTGTTGTTGAAGGCTTGCTGCATCTGAGCCCAAATTGTGATGCTATCTCCCGGTAAACCCATGAACAAGCACAAAGCTGCATCCTTGAGAGTGGATGGAAATAGTTTCAACTTATGCTCATTATTTGTTTAGTCATAGGTTTGGCATATGAAAACAAAATCAAATAATAAAGTGTCTGGGTCTTCTATGGTCAGGCCATGGAAATGAGGAAGGGTAGAAAGGATTATATTTTTCATCTTAGTATCCCCATTAGTATCCCTATTTCCTCTGTCATTTCTGTTTTCAGCCATAGGTTCAGTAGGAACAAGTTCTCCTTCTTCTTCTTCCCCTGTAGGTTCTTCAAATATGTCTAGTTGCTCACCTAAGGGTTCCTCTAGTTCACAACCACCAAAGAAGAGGGAAGGTTGGCTATTTAAAGTAGTGGAGGTATTGGAAAAAATTTCCCTAAGTTGTCCCTATTCCTATGAGGCATTAAAAGAAATGTTTTTGTTTGGTTTTGTGTTTTTTTTCAAATCTTGAAAGTAATTGTAGAATTGAAATTGCAGATTGAATGGAAACTATTGACTAAATGAAAAATTAACTACTTGATCGAAATCTTACTTTTGGAATGGAAAGAAAAGAAAAGAATGCAGAATGACAAAGGATGCAAACTAAATTACTATTGTAGAAATGAAACTAAAAGTAGAATATTAGAAATAAGAAATAGAAGAAAGAAAGCAGTAATCACATATTACTCAGACACCTCCCAGGAAACGACACCAAAAAGTGATGAGCACCAGTGTTGCAACAAGAATGCTGCAACTCCTCGAGCTACCAACTTTACTTTATCAACCAAGGTTCATACAAAATTGGAGGTGACAATGTTGTATACACAAGTAAAAGTGATGGTTCTTCCTTTTTTCATTGTTCAATTGACGAGAGACCACTAGGGTTTTCAAGCTAGACTTCTGTGGATTCAGAAGAAGCTTGATTGCTGATGAAAGAAAGAGAAATCTACTATAGGAGAAAGATTATCTACTGCAAATAAGGAAAATGACTAAAATCCTATACTAAAAACACACCATTCTCTAACTAACTGTTGAGAAACTATGCTTTACAAGAATGCCAAGCTCACATCTATGAAATGCTGCTATCTAAAGCATGGAAATTCAAGACATCAAACATCACTACTATGCATGTAAAGGACTGTAATACATATGTTTTATTCTTTTTATTCCTTTTTATAGAAAATCAAGTGTAAACCCTAATCTCTTTTGGTGATGTGGCAAGTGGCTTAGTGATGTTGGTGGATGGTTGGGAGGTTTAGGAGATTGTTGGAAGGTTTGGGAAACCCCTGGGTGACCAAGTGTGGCTTCCTAGAGGTTTTCCCTCAATTTGCCCTCAAAACAGGCACTACAAGAAAACCTACAAGATGTACTAGAAACCTACAAGATTCCTTGTATTTCTATGTGATATAGCCAAGAGAAAAATGATGGTTGCTGCAAGTGATGGAAGGCTAGGGAAGGTGGTGGATGGGTGGAATGGAGTGAGAAAATTCTTAGGATCACTCAGAACTAACAACCAAGGTTAGGAGATGGTTGGATTCGCTCAACATGCTCGGAGGAATTTCTATATAAAATGATGAGATTGATGAAGATCTTGGTGAAAGAAAGGAATGGTTATGGATTGATGAAGTTGGAAGGTGGTTTCCTTCTATGAGATCTCTTTAGATTTTTGAAGCACATGCTCTGCATCAAACATTTATAATTTCCAAAAAGTCATGTAAGCAAGAACAATTATAATAAGCCAGAAAAGAAGAATTTAATGAACTGGTTGTCTATTTCATGAATGAGAAAAATTGTTGAATAAAATGGAACCATGGATTAGATCTACTGCGATATTGAATATGGAAGAGATGGAAATTGCAAAAATGATCAAATGTTGGTTCAAGTATAGTAAACTCTAAATCTTATGAGAAAATAGAAATCTGTCTTTTTGGGGCCACAAAAGGGTATTTTCCTTAAATCATGATCCATGAGGGAAGGGGTGAGGCCAAGACACCTACTGACAGCTTTTTGGTGCTCCTTTTATCCCTTCTAACCTGCTATTGATGTAAAGAACAAATGGACGTAAACTAATAAACAACTAATCAAATCCACAACACTTGCAATGAAATACTTCTAGAGACAATTTAACCATGCATCTATGAAACTAAATCAAGCATACAGATACAAGAATAGGGGCCTTTGCTACTAGGGTGGGGCCATAACCGAAGATCTTCATCCCTCTGAGTTAACTCAGTGCTCGATCAAGAAAAATCTCATTTTCGTTATCAAAACATAAAATTACATCAATGTCTTCCACAAATCTGGAGCTCGAAAATAACTACTGTTTTTACAAAAAAAAATTGAATCCTAATGAGGCTCTAGGCCTCTCTACTTATGCAACTAAAGCCCCCAATGAATTCCTTAAATCTAGGGAGTCTCGTCTCCTAAACTCAGGATGAACTAACTCTTTGTCTATCACTTGCTCGATTGCCTTTTGATCTTCATGACTTGGTTGATTGCACTCCAAGATGGTGTGATTAATGGAGGAATATTTGAATTGGGGAGGAGTAAATGAGGAGGATTTACCTCCTAGAATCTCTCTCCCTTGTCCCATTTGAGTTTCAAACCTTAGTCTTGCCAAAATTCATTGATTTTCTCTTCCAAACCTGCATTCAATGCATATTAGTCCACCAGGTATAATACCTCACTTTAACTCATCTCATTAAACAAAATATAATCAAAACATGTAATAAATTGTAAGAAGAGTTGATTTGACTAGCTAGGAGTGAATTAAGGCCCATATAATTACCGAATGATGAGGCTCATCACAAAGTCAGAACATGCTTCTAATTCATAAGCATTCAAGTTGGCCACTAGTCACTGCTTGACTCGACACTCACTTGTGTTGTGAGTGGGGATCTTATGGAACTCACATCATTTTAATGTGTGCTTCTTTGTCCTTGTAGTGTTGTTCTCTATTTTCTTCTTTGGTAAGTTCTCCTGGGTCACCTCCTAATAGCTTTTTCCTTTGTTTTGCAGTTTGGGGTGCCTTTCCCTTTCTCCAGATATGCAAATCAAAGTCTCATTTCTTCTGTTTAAATTTTTTCCCAATCTTGAAAACGTATTGATAGGTGGCGCCAAGGAAGGAAATTCCCAAAAACTCCATCTCGTCTTGGATGTACTTGTGTAGAAATTCATGGTACTTGAGTACCAAATGTCATTGATAATCCTTGATACCCAACTTCGTGTGAAGGTTATGAAAAATATTTGTAAACTCTGGCAGCATGGTCCACTTTATGTATTTATCTTCATAGCTCGTGATAGGGTAATATTGTTACTTGATGGCATCTAGGAAAGAATTCCAAGTGGGTGTGACCAAAAACTGTGAGGGTTCGCTCTCTTCCCTCTATTCATAGTACATTTCCCACCAGTCCTTGACATGGGGGATGACTTTGAGGAGTGCAAAAGTAATATTTCCCTGATTGGAAAAGTCATGAACTAAAAAATATCCTTGCAATAGCTTTAACCATCTATCTACAACTTCTACATCTATCCAGCCTTCAAATATGGGTATGTGAAAGTTAAATTTTACCTTAAAGGGAGTGGAACCCCTAGAGTGGCTACTAGATGAAGATGCATCGCCCGTGGATAGCCACTGAATGATCTAGGAAAAGTTACCCATCGACACGTTCCTTTGTCACTTGAAGGCTTGCTTAAGAAATATTTTGAAAGGATATCTTGGTCCCTCATCTTTCTTTTCTTATACCATGGGAGGTCATCAAGGTTTGTTAGGATGGTCTTGCAAAGGTTCAACTAGTTTGAGCCTTAACTCCTTATACCCTGATCTTGTTGGGGACATGCAAAGAAAAACATAGAAAGAGAAGACTTCTCTAATACCACTGATCTGGACTTATACAGGAACACAACAGAATACATATACAAACATGAACACTAAGATGCAACATAAATAAAACTTCATTTAATTAATATCAAAGAACTGAAATATGCTTACATAAAAAATGAAAATAAGCTAGCTTGGGCGATGGTATTTTATCTCTAAGAAGATATGTGGCAACTACATGCCTTTGAGTTGTGCTACAATGAGGCTCAAGGGAATTTTTATTATTGAAAAATAAGGGAAAATGCCAAACAACCAAAATAATAACCCTGGGAGATGGAATGCCAAAAGTTTATGGGCCTTGTTGGATTTAGTTAGGAAACCAACTTCCTGGGGTCGTGACTTGGTCAAATGATCTATGTTTGGTGCTTATGATACCTCATTGAAAAAATATCTCTGAGCACTATAGGATATGCTGCAAGCCACTACCTTTGGCAACAGGCTTTCGATGGACCTAAAAAAATGCCATTTAGGGGGTTAAAACAGCTCGAAAAGTTCATGACCCAAAAAACTACTAAAACTAGTAAATGATGCTATAATCAAGGAAATTTATGAAATCGTCTAGAGGTCTAGTTGGAATGGGTGGGTGGCCAACAATATCCACTTGGATTATTCCTCTCCCCTTAAAAAGTAATGGTACCCATTGTGTGCAGACCCTCCATGAGGTGAGGAAATTTTTATTGAGCCTAGTCCGTGGTGCACCAGTTGCCCTAGTGAAGGAGTTGGCTTGCTTTGACAAATCAGTATAGCCATATCCTCTCTCAGTGAGTGCTCTTAATTTGTGTGGCCATGATCCTGTCAGTTGTGGCCTCTTGGTGTTAGCAACTCAATAATGTCAGATGTGTCCAACAATGGGGGAAATCATGGTTGCAACTGGTCCACATTAAATACTGGGTACAAGCCAAGAACAATGGAATGCTAAGATCAAAGGAATTATCCCCTATAACGTTGGTTATGGTGTATGAACCATATAGAGTGGGTGAAGTTTGCATTGGGGACTAATGAGGCACTCCTTTTGCAAATGTAAACAAACTTTGTTGCCAACCAGGAAACTGTGTGGCACCCGATGTTGATCATGACGTTGCTTGTAATTAGTATTGGATCTATCCAATATGTTGTTGAGTTATTGGTGGATGTGCTGAATGTGCTCAATGAGGTTGTTAGTCCTATTAGATTTGGTCTAGACATGAGAAAAATCTGTTTGAGTAGATGCAAATGGTATGGCCACATCAATGGGATGTAGTGGTTGGAATCGCAACGCTAGTTAAAAGGGGTTGTGGCCAATTGAGCAATGGAGAGAGCTCTTTTAACTTTGTTGGACATAAGGGAGGATTTCATCCCCTGTGCATAGATTCTTAGAGTTTTAGATATGTAGAATATGCACAATCATCCTATTGACAACCTCTTTTTGACCATCAGTTTGGGGTTGGAAGCCCATGGAATTAGTGAGCTTGGTATCCAACATCAACTAGAGGCTTGACCAAAATGTACCTAGGAACCTGCTATCTCAATATGAGATAATGGACTATGGGATCCCAAACTGTACCGATACTTGTTCAAAGAAGATCTTAGGAGTGGCTTTTGCTATTATACTCTTCTTGTAAGCCACAAGAATGACCATCTTAGAGAATTTATTGATGACCATGAAAGCGCAGTTGTTTCCATGCTTAGTAGAAGGAAGGTCTGAAATGTAATCCATGGAGATGGATTCTCAAGGCCGATTAGGAGTAGGAAAAGGAGTATATCAGCCTTAATTCTTGATGGTCTATTTGGAAGTGGCACAGGTAGTGCAGGATCTGATGTACTTCCCAACATCCCATTCAAGGTTTGGCCAATAAAAATACATTTGGAACACTACCACTATTTTCTCTCCTTTGAAATTTCAAGTGACCTAACTATAACGCACCTCCAAAATCATCTTGGAATGCTCACTTGAAGGAATACATAGGTGTTCTAGGTGGCATAATAATGCACCTTGGAGGTGAAAATTAGGAACTTTCTTTCCTTCCAGGAGCATCTGGTATGTGTTTTCAAATTTTGGATCTTTCTTGTAAAGATACGACCACCTCGAAGTCTCATGTCCACAAGAGTCGAGCACAATTGTTAGTGCCATGACCAACGGTTGGATGAGGTAGTCTGAAACATTATTGGTGACTCCCTTATTATAGTTAATATTCAAATGGAACTATTACAGGTATATGGACCATTTATAATGGCGATTGTTTTGAAATTGTGCTTGTGTCTATATGAATTGAAGGGCAAGTGGTCTATGTGGATGACCATTTCCTTTGCAAGAATGTAATGCATCAATTGTCGGCAGGCTTGCATAATGAATACATATATTTATCAATATTTTTGGACTATGTCTGAAAGTCTCTCACTGTGATATGCCACTGCATACCCCTATTGAGTAAGAACTTCACCAATAGCATATTTGGAGGCATCTGTCTCAATCCCAAACAGTTGCTTAGGTCTGGTAATGTGAGCACTGGTGCAGAGTAGAGGTGATGCTTCAACTTGAAAAACACCTTTTGTTGGGATTCATACCAAAAGAACTTTCTTTTTCACTTCACCCTTGGTAACTTGACTCAAAGGAAAAGTGATATGGGAGAATCGTAACATGAACCTGTGGTAGAAATTAGAAATACCCAGAAATTTTTGGAGCTCTCTTAGAGTGGTTGGGGTTGAGTAATCTCAAATAAATTGTATCTTAATTGGGTCCACATGCACACCTCGCTCATCAATGATGTACCCAAGACATTGAACCTAGGTCATACAAGAAGTGCATTTCTCTAAATTGGCACACAATTCATGTTATTTCAAGGTTTGTAGGACCTACTGAATATGGTGGAGGTGCTCTTGCCAACTCTATTTGAAGATCAAGATGTCATCCAAATAAACTACCACGAATGAGTTGGTGAAGGTCTACAATATGTCTTCCATTTGCCTCATGAAGGTTGCGAGGGAATTCGTCAACACGAAAGGCATGACCAACCATTCGAAAAGGCCCTCCTTGGATATGAAGGCAGTCTTCTAGACATTGAAGGGTTCGATTGGAGCCTGGTCATAACAAAAATTTAAGTCAATCTTGCTGAAATATTTTCCCCCCTTGGGCTGGTCCAGAATCTGTAGGATTGGATACCTATTCCAGAAAGTGATCTTATTCAACTCCCGATAGTCAATACAAAGTCTCCCTGTCCTGTCCTTCTTCTGTACCAACATGATCAGGCTCGCACAAAGTGATGAACTTAGCCCGATGTTCCATTTCTACAACAACTCCTGAATCTTCTTCTTGATTTCATCATTCTCCAGAACCTAGAGGTGATAGATCAACCTGTTGGGTAGCAGCACGTCGGATGTCAATGTTGTGACTCATTGCTTTACAAGTTATCGATTTCTTAGAATGCATAAGAGAAGTGAAGTTAAAAGCCATTTCCTAATCCACAAAAGCTATTATAGCTTAATCAGACCCTATCCACTATGCAGTGCTCGGAAAGAGATTTCCAACAATATATGGAAGTCCAAGAATGGAGTTATAGATCAAAAGATAGAGCAAATTTAAGTTACCATTTGAAAATCTAGAAATCAAGGAGGAAAGGACCAAGTACAATGGCAAATTGCATGTCACAGGACCATGGGTTGATCGCAATCACAAATAGACACATTTCCAAAGTCGCAACAAGGCATGCAGTGGAATCAACAATTAATCGATTGTTGATATCACAAATAAGCTATCAGCGGGTCTGGGCAGGGCTTCGTATCACATATTGGAGGTCAGCGGCCCCGGGCGTATTACATCCCAAAACCCCACATCCCACAGTCCTACGATCGTACAGTCTCACCATCCCATGATCTTGCAGTCCCACGATCCCACATTCCACGATCCCGCATTGCTGCAGTCTTGCGATGGGCCATCCTTAAGGAATTGCGGGGGGTGAAACACACTGATAGTGCAAATTGCAGATAATTCGGGCCTTTAGTGTTAAATCATTGGGGAAGGCTGAAATCATTTAACAAAGGAAATGCATGCAAAAATAGGAACATGTGGCCCCCTTCCTCTCTCCTCCACGTGGCAATACAGTGATGATGTGGCAGTGCGGAGGACACGTGGCATTCAAATTTGACTTTTTTAGGGGTCCTATAGGGGGATTTCCAGGTAACGCGTGTCACCACTCATAGGGTGACACGTGGAAGTGATGACATCACCCCCATAGATCGGCGATCGATGGTCACATAGGCTAAAGCGCTCCTACACAAATGTCTCTCTCAGCCTACGATTGTGGTATGCAAGGGATCCTCCTAGTTGCAATTATTTATATGTTCTATTTTATAAGGAGTTCGTGTCTAGAAAGTCTACTCGTGTTATGGAAAGGAGTAAAAGGGAATTCCCATCTCACCGTGCGATTGTGATACTTCCAGCAGGCCCAACCTCGCAGATCGGCGATTGCAGGGTTCATGGGGAAATAACAGTGGATACCTTTGGAAAGCGCCGAAGTGTAGGATTTCATATAACAAAGGAAAGAAGCCCCTGAACAGGAGCCTAAAGGCCTTAGTGCTTGAGGACTTAGCACTTGGTCGCAGCCCCTAGGCATATGAGGGAAATAACAGAAAGGGGTTGTACCATAAGGGGACTAAGGGCAAATAAGAACATGCCTATTTCATGATATTTCAGTGATAAAGGATTGCACTTGACATACTGCTTGTTACATCATAAAATGCATCCCTAGGTGTATCAAAGTGCCAAAAAGGATCTTGCAGATATTCAAAGGATGTATGGGTCAATAGCTAGGGTGTTGAATAGAAGTGTGGAGCATTCAAGCCAGGTATGCGCACATTCAAGATAAAGCCTTCTCGTAGCATGCATACAGAGTCGACACTGAAGGCATTTAAGGGAGAATGGAGAGTGAACCGCCTCAGTAGCAAAAAAAACATGATGATAGAGATGTGGTTTGATCAGAAGCCTTCATAGGAAATGGAAAGGACCTCTTCCTCCATCTTCCTCCCGTTTCTTATTATTTTATGTCATTTCTTATTTTGAAGAAAGGGAGCAGATCCCGATTGTAGTCTTTGGGCAACAAAGCCTTACACTGGATGAGACAACTAGTCTAGTAGATAGCTTGAGTTCAGGCTAAAATATTTGTTTTAATTGTAACCCAAGCTCTTCCCCTCTTCTTTTAAATAGGGTAAATCAACATTATACAAAGGTTCTATAATTTCTCACCCGATGGGTCTGAACTATGTGATACCAATTTCACTCATAAATCTGTAAGAGAATGACTTATTTCAGATTCTATTACTTTACACAGGAAAATATTTTAGACTAAGCAAAGCAATGGTGGTGATTCCCCATTCTAAGTATTAAATTATGTTATCCTCTTGTTTAATTCCATTATGTTCATATTCTTCTGCATTCATGCTATAATAGTTGCTAGATATGATTTCATGCTTCCTTGTAGATCCATGTGTGTTGATTTATTAATGCATATGCTTGAATGTAGGGCTAAAATT
Organism: Pinus taeda; assembly: GCA_000404065.3. Lineage (NCBI taxonomy): Eukaryota > Viridiplantae > Streptophyta > Pinopsida > Pinales > Pinaceae > Pinus > Pinus taeda. The sequence continues at coordinate 11,443 of APFE031462116.1, forward strand.
ATATCTTTAAACTAATCTATATGAATCATAACACCCATCCTCTCTTCATTCCACTATCTCTGCTTATAACTCAAACAAGTGTAGAATTTCCCATTTTTTGCAGCTCTATGTGTTCACTATAGAATTTTGGATGTTTTGGGCTCTATATGATGAGTTATGATTTCTCATAACCCTCTCTCATTTACTCAACAAAGCCTATTAAGTTGTAATCCCCTTTGAAGTAATTGACCTTCGTTGTTCTATGTGATACTTCTAGGAACTCTGTGTGTGAGGAAGTGCCTGAAATACATAACTCATACCTTTGGAAGAATGAACCAATCCCCCTTATTATCTTTCATTACGTGAAAATTGGAGTGCTACAAAACCCTCACATATAACCTTTCATGCACTCCTCTTTTTAAGGTTTCCTAGGTACTGGTCTACAATCAACCTAGAGGCTATCTTTAGGAGGCTTTCTATATCCCCTGCAACACTTGTGCCACTGGGTGCTAGATTTAGCTACAACAATCAGATCTATGGAGTGCTTGACCTGACATTGTAGGGATACCCCTGTGGCTGAGGTGAAGATGTCCTTGTACTCCTCCATGACCTTGTCCATCTTCTGCTGCCATGTAGAGGAGCCATGTTTGGAGGCCATGGATGTGGCCATAATCTTCTTCTTGCCCCGAGGGTGAATCATAAGGATGAAAAATTTCACGACCTGGGTAATTATCTTACTGCGTTTCTTCATAGCAATTAAAGAGATGGGGGTAGGTGGTGCTACCTACACTATCCAGTATAACTTATTTATGAAATAAATAATAAAAATGCAAGGCCTAGATTCATACATAGCGTGATTCTTCGAAAAGTATAGTTAGCCTAATAATATATCAAAAACTTCAAGACGAGAAACATCACAAAGTACCTCATCTGTGAAGGGCTTGATGTTGCAGGCAAGGTGACACTGTTGTCTGATGTGGAGATATCGTCCTTGGTTAAGACACCCGATTGTGTATGACTGTGGGTTTGGTGTGATCAATAGGACCAAATGATTCATGATCCCAACTAAAATGGGTTTCTTTTGGGTTTTGCTAACAAAAATGAACTGTAGTGGAGAACCCTTCACAAACATATGTGAGTGGAAGAACCGCTCCCCCTCCTCTGGATCTTCGGGCTCAATCTTCTGGATCTTGGTGGTGGAAATGGTGGCACTGGGCTCTACATCAATGATATGCTTCCCTTTGTCATTTCCCTTGTCACTTTTTGACTCAAAGTCAAAACATGCATCTGATTTAGAAGATTTTAGCTTGGCCACCAATGAATTCTTGGCTCGACACTCACTTGTGTTGTGAGTGGGGCTCTTATGGAACTCACACCATTTCTCTGTTTCCTTCTTTTTCTTCATGGTGTTTTTATTTTCTTGTAGCTTTGGTAGGTTATCTTGGGCCACCTCACGTTTTCTTTGTCCTTTGTTTTGTGGTTTGGGGTCGCTTTTCCCTTGCTTCATATTCACAAATCCAAAGTATCGCTTCTTCTATTTAAAATTATGCTTAATCTTGATAGTGTATTGATGGGTGACACCAAGCGAAGAGATTTCTAGGAACTCCATTTTGTCCTGGATGTACTTGTGTAGACAGTTCCAGTACTTGAGTAATAAATTCCACTCAGAATCCTTGATACCCAACTTCGTGCAAAGGGTATGAAAAATATTTGCAAACTCTATCATGTCTTAGTCCCTTCCCTACCACGGCGTTATCAATTTTATGTATTTGTCTTCATTGCTCATTATAGTGTAGTATTGTTCCTTGATGGCATCTCAAAATGAATTCCAAGTGGGTGCGGCTAAAAATAGTAAGGGTTCCCTCTCATCCTGTTATTCATAGTAGGTTTCTCACGAATCCTTGACATTGGGGGTAGCTTTGAGGATTCAAAAGTAGTCTTTTCCCGATTGGAAAAGTCATTAACAAAAATTATCCTTACAATAGATTTAACCTCTATCTATGGAATCTTCATCTATGTGGCCTTCAAATATGGGAATTTCAAAGCTGACTTGTACCTTAAAGGGAGTGGCGCCCCCAGAGTGGCCCCTAGATGAAGATTCATAGCTCGTGGGTAGTTGTTGAAGGATCTTGGAAAATTTATCCATTGTCATGTTTCTCTATCGCTTGAGGGCTTCCTCGAGAAATATTTTGAAATGATATCCTACTCTCTTGTCTTTCCTTTCATTTCCCGTGGGAGTTTGCCGGGGTTTGTGAGGCTGGTCTTGCAATGGTTCAACCAATTTGATCCCTAACTCCTTATACCCTGACCTCACTGGGGACATGTAAAGAAAAACAGAGAAAGAGTAGACCAGTATGATATCATTGATGCAGACTTATACAGGAACACAAAAAAATACACATACAAACATAAACACCGAGATGAAACAAGAATACAAATTCATTTCATTAGTATCAAAGATCTGAAATATGCTTACATACATAATGGAAATAAACTAGCTCAAGTGATGGTAGCTTATCTCTGAGAAGAAATGTGGCAATTATATGCCTTCAAACTATGTTACAATGGGGCTTGAGGGAATTTTTTATTATTAAAAAACATGGGAAAACCATAAACAACTAAAAACCTAACCCCGGGAGATGGAACACTAAGAGTTTATGGGCCTTGTTGGGAAACCAATTTTTTGGGGTCGTGACTTGGTCTTATGATCTCCATTTAGCATGTAAGATACCTCGTTGTAAAGATATTTCTGATTACTGCAAGGTTTTCCTTAGGCTCTTGCTTATGGAAATGGGCCTATTGCAGACCTAAAAAAACATTGCTTAGGGGGTCAAAACAACTTTGCAAGTTCAGGACCCTTAAAATTGCTAAAATAGTAAATGCTACTATAATCAAGGAAACATATGAAACCAACTAGAGGTCTAGGTGGAATAGGCTGGTGGCCACCAATATCCACCTAGATCACAATCACACCCATAAAAAATGAAAATATCGGTTGCAGTTGCATGCACAAGGTTACCAAATTTTCACTAGACCCATCCAGCCACACGCATGATCCTATCTCCTAGCAGCTAGGGCAGAGGATAGAGAAACTCCACTCTTTCTAGCTCATAAATCTACCAAAATTCTTTATCAACATCTCCAACATCTATAGGACTTGTCCAAGCCATGAAAAGTCTCAAAACCAACTATGTAACCTCCTGTTGAGCTCATACAAGACATAGACTCCATAAGTGCATGAATCAATCCATGAGTGCATGAATTGTATCAAGTGGCATCAACCATGTTGAGTAGCTATAGAAGGAAAATTGATAAATCATGACATCTTCCACAACACCTCTGCAGACAATACCAAATCATTAATAATCATAAGAATACCTCTAATTTTGACGATACCTCAAAACATGTGCAATCTCTCTATGCAAGTATTAGGTCACCTCCATCTAACTCTATGCATCAACATGATCAAAAGGGCCATGCTCTACTCAAACTCTGTAAGCATCTTAAAAACTTGCAAATATATCACGTACATGCTAGCATACAAGCCAAAAACTATCTACACATCATCCATACATGAGCCACCTACAACCAAACATACATGTGCTTAATCAACTAACCTGCAGTCCATCCTAACAAGGTGACATCAATGCCAACAAACAAGATTGCAACAAACATCAATACCAACAAATAATTCTTGAAAACTAAGACTTCATTCTTAAATTTAGATCTAAATAGAGAAGTTGGAGTTTTTCCATCATCTCACCAAGTGTTCGCGTTGCGACAAACACCCTCCAAATGTTTTCCTACACTCAAATTTTGGAGCCTCCTTGTGATCTTATGATCTATAATTTCAGGTTGTTCACAATTATTTCATGATTGGTTGATGCTTTTATAGCTATTCAAATATTCTAAAGACTCTAAGTGTTGAAACCACTTGCTTACACATTCTTAGCCTTTGATTCATTCATAAGTGCACCCCTTCCTACCAAGCATAGAAGTCAATGTCTACCTTGAAGGAACACATTGTGTAGCCTTTGAAGACAATGCTTGTGCAGTATTTGGAGATATTGCTTTCATATTCCCTAGATACAGTGGCTGCACAATGCCATGTGGTATTAACTATGAAACTCCTAATGATAGTGACTGTGCAACCCTTGGTGGTAGTGACTATGTTGTTCATAAAGACAATTACTATGCAACCTTTCCTAATAGTTAGTGTGCATTTCTAGTTGATAGTGAGAACGAAATTATCCAAGTTAGTGTTGTCATACCTCTTAGTGGTAGCCATCTCACTCTTGTATGCTCTCCTCATATGAAGAGACTAACTCAAAGATATTTTCATAGTTTTCTATCACTTTTGAGCTTTGTGCACTTTGAAGCATACAAAACATTCTCTCACTCCTAGTTGCAGCTCTATTTTGATTCTAGAGGGTTTCTCAATTGTTTATTTTGGATGCTTTTGCTTTTGTAAGTGTTTCTTTCAATTTTGTGACTCCCATTTTTGCTTTCTTTCACTTTTGCAAGTGTCACTTTTTCTTTCTTTTTCTTTCACATGTGTTGCCTTCAGTTTCTTTAGCTTTTACAAGTGTCATTTTCACTTAGTATTACTCTCACAAGTGTTACTTTCTCCTTCTTTCATTCTTACATGTGTTTCTTGTGTTTTTTTTGTATTGGCATTTGTCTCTTTCACTTGTGTTCACATATCTTAAGAGCACATTGGCACACATTCTAGAGGCAGCTCCAACACACTCTCTTGCACTATTTGATGCTATTTATCCTTAGAACATGCACAAAACATGTGGTTGACACATTCTTATGGTGTACTGCATCTTTTGGTTCCACAAGAACACTTTTGTCATAAAAGTACATATTAAGTGTCACACTTGGAGGCAAGTGTTACTGTCATTTCACTATACACTTGTTGGTTTTGGGTGTTGTGTGTCTTCTTTTCACGTGGTTGAGTGTATATGTGTGTGTGATCATGTTTGAGACTTGTTTTATGATTTTACCCTCTTGTATCATTGATCTCACACTTAGTCAATTTTGGATTCCTCCTCTATCCTTACATCTTGCACTACTCATGAACACATTCAACCTATGGGTAAGTGGTGAGCACATTGTGCACTTTTGAGCCTCAGTCATGAGCCTCTTATTGCTTGTACCTTTCCTTTGCACAATCCTAGAGGACAACCTTCTCCACTAAGCATTAAGAAATTTTATAACACAATGACCTAACCCCTGCTACTTACCTCTGTAAAGCGCACAATACTTTGATCATAATAACATTGACTACACATTCCATAGTTTCAGTGGAAATATGGGTCATGTTAGGACTCTTGCAAAGCTCAACTGTGAAATTAATGAGCCTCCTCTTCAATCACTATGCACTGTGCAATTAGAGTTCCCTAGCTTTCCTCCCTTGTCTCCCTTACTTGCTCAACTGCACAATCCCTTGTTCGACCTTGCATTAATGGTGCATTGTGCATTATTAGTGGACTATAGATCTATCTCTATGTCAATATAGTGTTCAATCGCACAATTCTTGAGTGTCTTCTTCATCCACTGTGCACTATCCAATTACAGAGCCTAGTCTTTCCACTCTTACTAACCAAAATTTCCCATTACACAATTTCTAACGTTCATTCTCCTTAGCCACTACACATTACATAGCTACAATGCCCAGACCCTCACTCTTAGCCTTCTAACTCTATGCACTACATAATCCCCAGGCTTCCCTCTAATTAGTTTTCCACTATCTCATCACGAGAATCCTCACATGGGAAAAGTTAGAATAGGTGATTATGGGAGTGATGTTGTCTTGTCATGAGTGAATTTCATTTGTAGGTGACATCACCCTATCATGGCATGATTATTATCAAGGAATTCAACAAGAGAGGAAATAAGAAAGGACACATGTGGAGACAAGTCATAAATATACTATCATGCAAGAATAGAGGAACCTTGGACCATGACAGATGGATGGAGACCGAGATGACATGAAAGGTTCTATTATTATAATTACACCCTTTCAAGGATAAAAATGAATCACCTTGCCTATCAATCATGAATAATTTAAGACATGACAACATAGAGAAGAACTTAGCATTGATACATCAAAATGAATTCTTGTGTTACCGTCGCCAAGTCATGGCTTCTCAAAGTGTCACAACCATAGTCATATGTTGTCAAAGTGTATCTTGAGACATTATTGGTGAAATGTAATTATTGTATTTCCAAAAAATTAGAAAATGTAAAATGTGTGGAATCCCATGGGTCCCACATGGAAAATGAAAAGTCACTAGAGAGTTCTAAAGTGATGTAGAAGCTCAAAGGTCACAAAGGAATTAAAAAAACCACATGGGAACTCAAGAGTAGCGAGGGAAGGTCAAGAGTCACAAGGGAGGTGGAGAGTCCCTGATTTGTTATAATTACACCCCCATAGCTTAATCAAAGGAATTTTCACCTTGGTTTCTCTAGCTTAACATAGGAGAAAATATCTTTCTTTGGAGGAGAAACTAGTGACTTAATATTGCACTACTGGGGCTAGTGTTACATCATTGCAATTGTGTATCTTGGAACTTTCACTTAATATATGAAGCTATTGGAGCCAATGCACTTTCATGCATATGTCATGAATGATTGTAAGAATATTCTTTCATTGTTTGTGGTGTATGTTTATGTTTACACATACTAATGAAAATGAACTATTTTTTTGGCATTAGTATGCATCTTGTTGAATGTGAATTGTTACTTGATTTTATGATAGTTGTTGATCTATAAACTGTTGTGGATATTCCACTAGAAAGTTTTTCATAATAGGTCTCATAATAAAATATTAAAATGCATAATTTATACATTATTACAATTTTATTAAAATTTTAGATCTGTAAATTTAACTGTAACTAGCACATATATCTGAATGGAACTTATGCAAAAAAAGTAGATAATGAAAAAATAAGTTCACACACACTTAAGACACAAGATATTCTCTAGGAAATCTTTTCGGGAGAAAACCCACCTAGAAGGTGAGGTCGCTTCACTCTATTTCACTGTATGGAAAATAAGGTTACAAGTACAAGGAAGTAATGCCTATGGCTCGTGGGATGCTACAATGCATAGATCCTCTTTATGTGCTCTACCTACATTCTCTCCTAGCTATCCTTGCTCAAATATGGAACAAAATTCTCTCAAAAGAATGGAATGCCTCTTCCTCCTAGTGGCCCGGCTATAGAAACAACCTGATAGCCTACTAGTGGTTAAGTTTGACTACATAACATCTTAACAATAGTTACAATATAGACTCTTCTAGATTCTTTTACATCAAAAACATGTGGATAGCCCCATTTCCATGAATAATGGGAGTTTAAGTGGCATCCTCCCAAACTATAGTTGTGAAAATAGGAAGGTCAACTTCTGAGTGGCATAACTTTGGCATGTTGTTTGATGTCTCAAAATGCTTTCGGAAGGTTTCAAACCCCTTTTTGCCAAATTGGGTTCTGCCAGTAAAAATGGTCCCATGAGTTGATTCCTCCACTTTTTCCACTTCGAATACATTGATATGGATGCCAAACAATATCATGATCCAATCTAGATTGGTTGTTATCTTGTGAACTACTTTACATGTTAATCAATTATTCTTTTCATGCTCTTATGTGTCTCTTTTAGGATATTACTATTATTTTTTTTCTAGAGGCTCACTCTCTCGTTTCCCTTCCATGAAAGTACCTTAAATAGATTACAATTGCATGCTTCAAAGTGCCAAATTACTTGTTTGAAAGGTTGTTCCATAATATCTTATATTGACAATTGAAATTAAGGACAAGCCCTATGAATTATGGTGGTTGACCCTATTATCCATATGGGGATACTACTCCAAATGATGTGAGGTCTAGTTGGGACTTCATACTAGGGACACCCCCTTTGTTTGTATATTTCCAACACCATCAACAACATCCCTAGAAGGTGAAAAAAAAAGGTTGATGGATGATTTGAGCTTATTGGTTGGAGGCTACTGGATTTGTTACCTTTGTTAGGTGAGGGACTAGAGGGTACCTGGAGACCCATGAGGGTAGTGGGAACTCCTACAGCCATAGGAATCTAGACATCACTAGTGGTCCAAGATAGGGGTTGATGGGGAATGTGATCTTGTTGGTTAGAGGCTATCAGGTTTGGTACCTTGGCCTTGTCATGTTTGGTACAAGGAATGTACCTGGCTCGAGATGCTGATGTCGAGTGGAGTCACGACCCTAACTCAGGGGTGACTGAATGTTCACAGAATTGGAGAAGCATGGTCTATGGTTGGGAGGAATGTTCGAGGTTTGAAACCAACCAATAAGTCATCATATAAATACTTGAAATGTGTTATTTACATTTTCATAGATTTTCATGGCATATATTTCATGATGTTGTTATATGTTTTTTGTTAATATGGATTTACTGCACACATGGTTATATGATTTGGTTAAAATGTGTATATATTTTTGGTTGGATTAGTATTTATGAGAGTGGCGTTAGCTCAACAAGGTGGTTGGGGGTTTTACAACATCTTTTCTATTTTAGTTGGAATATGTTAACTATAATTCATTGTATAAAGTTAAACCTAGCACTTGGTGTGAAAGAAATTTTGGCTTCAAGGGGACACCTTTATGGCTAAGTGATTTTGGCATAGACCTATGGTATATAATGTTACATCAGGAGATCTGCAAAAGTGATTCTTGTGGGGAAAATGAAATAGAGATGAATTCAAAGATAGAGATCAATAAATTCAATGGAAAGGCTTTTGAGCTATGGAAGATCAAAATGTAAGAATTGTTAGTGGACATAGATTAGTGGATCACTATGGATTCGGTACTACAACAACATGGATGTCAATAGAAGATTGGACCAAGTTAGATTGAAAGGAAAAGAGCACAATATGATTGTGTCTATAAAATTTAGTATTATTGAATGTTTCATGGGTAGCTATAACAAAGGATTTGTGGGAAAAGTTAAGGGTTTTATATTAGTCTAATTCCTTGATGAAAAAATTGTTTCTATGAAAGAAGTTGCAAAACTTGAGGATGAAGGATGGATACTCGGTGAAATAGAATATAAATGGCTTCAATATTATGATAATTCAATTATTATTTGTTTATATTAATATGTCATATGAAGATAAGCTCATTAGTTTGTTATGTTCTCTACCATACTATTGGGATAGTCTGGTTGTTTCCATAGGTAGAAATGTGACTACTTTAAAGTTTGATGAAATAGTCTCATCCTTGTTATTACAAGATATCAAATGGAAATAGATGTAAATCTAGAACGACAATTATAACACCCCCTCCTAAGTCTACTTAAAGTAACCATGCCAACTGGGTAAAACATGAGGAGAGATGCTACTACAATCAGATTCAACCTCCTATGTCACCTTAAGGAAGTGGAATCAACAAAACATCACATATAGTCATCCAACATCATCAACAAAACCCTCAGGAGACAAGTTAGCCACTCAGACAACCCGTCCCTGGGTCCCACTGATATTATGCAGCTTTTAGGCCATATTCTCTCTCATGCTATGGGAAAGGGAGTGATCAAAAACCTAAAGTCACTCTCACATATCTGCCTACCAACAACTACGTTCTGAATTTTCCAATTATGTCCCAGTGACCCCGGGATTTGAGCCACTTTTCTAGCCGAGAATCCTAGCCTCTTCCCAGAACTTGTTGTAACTTTCAAAAATCATTAAAAACATGATAACCGTGTTGATCAAGCAAAATCACCCTCATGACTAGGCTCGAGCATCCCCAACCGAGACTGACATTTTGTTAAACACTTAGCATCAATGCAACCTATAGGTCTAGGATATTAGACAGAGCATAAACGACTGAAACAACTTATGAAACATAACCAAAAGGATCACCTCCTTCTCCATTGAACCACTACATCATCAATTAGGTATTACATCCATTCATTTAACAGCTACAAGTAAATATATGAAATAACCATAACATGAACTAGTCATTCAACCATTCTTATAACCAGCATAAAACCATATAAATATTAGAGACATGACATCCATTAAATCCAAATATAAATCAGTGCAAAAGTAAGATAACTTGGCTTTTATTAGTCATAGGAAAATCTAACTAGGTTCAGGACTTCCATGTACCACCCGACCATAAACATGGCTGAACCAAATCTCTCTTTCAACTAGTCACCCCCGTGCCATACTCCAAGCATGAATATGGGATCTCATAAAACAACCAATCAAAGAATAACCAAGGGAATCTAGAGGTTAAACCACCTCCACCCTCATCCAACCATGATCACACCAAAACCGGTGCTCTGATCACAACCGAACAAAACTTGGAATGCCACTTGGAATCCATCACTATCCTTGAGGAACTTTCCATCTCCTTGTCTCATGGGCTTTACTGCAATCCAAACCCAGATCACTAGGCCCTAAATTGAGACTGCTCCCTCAGGCATTACCGTGTATCCCGCCGAAACTGGTCAAGGGATTCCTAGGCCTTTGGGAATGATCCTTGAGACCACCTTCACCCTGGATTTTGAAATCCATCTGGAAATTCCAAAGTTTCAAAATCAAAATAAACATATAAACATACCATGGCATCTGAAAAAAGGTTAGGCTATGATGAAAACCACTATCATAACCCAGAAAAGCGATGCCACTGACAACAAGAGAACCATACACCAACATGCAAAGCCATGCATGTCCAAACCAGCTAGGAAATAACACATGCAAAAGGTTACCTGCAAGTATTCCTGCTGAAGCTGCTTGATCCTGCTTTCCTTTCCTTGATCCTTGCTTTCTTTTCCTTTCCTTTCCTTTGCTCCAAACTAGAGTGATCCAAGAAAACTCTAAGTGACTAAGAGAGTGAGAGAGAGAGAGAATATTAAGAGAGCTCCAAACTTGAACTTGACCAAAAAAATAAAATTGAGCAAGCCTAACATTGAGAAAACTTCCAATTGTACCTCATGAGTCTTTTTATCAATGAGGCCTCTAATTTCTTCATTTTCCATTATTTTCCTTCAATTTCCTCTTCACATGCAACCCGTGACCTTTCATCTTACTTTTCTCATAATTTCCTTTATTTTCATAAATAAATGTGCCAAAAATGGCCTTTTGCCTTTTAATACCTTTGCCTTAGCCTTTTCCAATTTTCTTTAGCCAAAACACACATTTAGTGATGCCCACTAGGACATATTTTCCCAACATTCAACTTGGAATACATGTCCCTTACTCGTGGTCTTATTTTTCCTCTATTAACTTTCATTACATGAAATTTTCACTAGGGCTATTACTGTGATGCCTTGTCTGTAGGAGGAATCTCCTACAATAAAAAAAAAAATAAGTCCTTGAGGGGGAGATCTAAATCTAGAGGAAAATCTAAATCTCCATGAAAGTTCATAAAGGTACATTGAAGATGTGGAAAAAAAGGGAATTACAAGAAATATTGGAGATCTAAAATTCATATGAAAGAGAAGGGATCTAAAGGTGCTCCTTCTATAGAAGTAAAAATATCCTCAGATGGAGGGGACATGTAATTGGATTCTTCAAGTGCACATGCAGATTATGAGGCATGACTAGTTGAATAAGTTGCATCCTATCATATGACTTGTCATAGAGAGTGGATTTGTGTGTATGGAATACTTGATGGTGGTGATGTTTTCCTAGGATATGAGTCAATAGGAAAATCATAAGATGAGCAAAACTAAATTTGAAGCTCATGGGTGGAAGAATTAGAATACTTCTCGGTGTTCTACAAATTCCAGGATTAGCCAAAATTTTGAATTTTGTAAGAAAGATGAGTGATGCAAGTGTTAAAACAATGTTTGAAAATGATACTTGTGGGATGGTTTGAGGAGCAATGGTATTTTTGAGGGGAATTCATATTGGAACTTCATATAATCTGTTGGGAAGAACTTTTAGCAATGGGTACAATAGTTCCATTGTTCTTAAGAGTGGATTAGAAGAAGAAAAAATCCCATAGCTTATGGATAAAAGACTATGTTATGGCATCAAAGATTGGGACATATCAGAAAGAAGGGCCTTCAAGTAGTACATAACAATGGTATGGTAGAAGATATGTATAATTTCTCTCTGGATTTTATTTCTATGGATATTGTTTACATGGGAAGCAAAATCATGTAAGATTTTCCATTTGTTCTATGAGGTTGAAGGGATTACAGTTGGTGCACAATGATATGTTTGGACCTATGTCGGTTCCATCGCTAGGTAAATATGTGTACTATGTATCATTTATATATAATTTTTGAGAAATACATGGGTTTATATCCTCAAGAAGAAATCTTAAGTATTTGAAAAGTTTGAAGAGTTTAAAGCTCTTGTGGAAAGCCATACATAAAAGAAAATTAAGCCGTTGTTCACCAAGGTTTTATGCACCCTAGTCAACAAGGGAGAAACAACCCAGATCTAGGCTCTTTAGATATCCCTAGCTATTCGGTGTGATCATACTGGAAAAGTGGTGTTTCACCTTTTCCTCTCGCTAAAAAGAAAAGAGGAGGAGAAAACTAATACTAACTATACTAACATAAACTAATATTAAAGCATATCTAAAATTAATAATACAAGTGATATACAATACTATGATGAAGGAAGAAAATTTCATAACATATTATAGCTGATGTGTGAAATATAGATGCATTTCATGAGGGAAAAATAAAAAGAATGCAATATGCACAATGATATTTAATTTATAAATGTAAATATAAATTAAATTAAAAGAATACATTTATAAATTAAACTAAAAAAATAAGATCAAACCCATGGTTTCGACACCACAAATTAAGAATCATAAAAAAAACAATTCTCATTGGAGGCATGCTTAAGAGGAATGGTAACAATTTCTTGAACAAAACAAATTTCAATTATAAGTTTATGAACAAAACAAATAAACAAATAATCCAAGATGATATTAATAAAAAAATGCTACATTAGGAAACTAATTCAATTTTCTTACAGAAAAATCACATTTTTGTGGAATCTAAATCACTGGAATAAAATCAAAGTTATTTAAATCAGACAAATATCCAGATCAATCAATGACTCGAGGACACAAGTCAGTAAGGAGGAATGATGATCAAGTAAGACAATATAGAAATTGAACTAACTTAAATGAGGAAATAAATGCGAAGAACCTTGCCGATTGTTTATGGAATCAAATCACTTAAACAAGAAGCTTATATAAGGAAACAATATATTGGTATGGAAAATATAACACAATAAGATTATGGGCCAAATAAAACCAAATTCATAAACTTATCATTCCCAGCCATACTCCATAGCCACAAAAATATACAACAATTCTTCCGCTCAAGCTGCAGCTTATAGCCTCAACCCTTTAAAAGTGCTCCTCATTCTCCAATTCTACTGACTATCCTAAGATCGATCCTGCTCCTATATTATTACGATTGGTACCCATCTCTTTACATTTAAGATCAAACTTTAAATAATAATACAAAGTTCATCCAATTTCGATGAAACCTGATTCTGTATGCCAAATAAAGACCCATTCCTTCCATAGTGTGGATCAAAATCTAAACAAAGAAAAAAATCCACTATAATGGTCGTTCGAATCATCAAAAATCAACAAAGTCATCTTATTTACAGGTATGCCAGTGAAAAATATCATCGTTCTTTGAGATTTTTTAACTTTTCCTAGTTCTAATGGACTGCCTCTGTGGCAATATCATCGCTATCCTGTAAAAATAGATTGATGCCAACATGATAGTAAAAGATTCTGGTGATGCAAAGTGCTTTGCGCTTCCTCTTCACTATTTCATTTAACAATGCTTACATTTTTATTCGAACAAAATGGAAAATTTTCAAAAAATTGGAATTGCAACTAAGATGATTGAGCATAGAAGTTTATTTTGCAGTCTAGTATGATGTGCAACAATGTGTAACATTAGCACAGTCTTCATCAAAATTGAAATTTTGTTCAGGTAGATCTAAATAAAAAAATAAAAAAAATAACTTTACAAAATTAATGATTAAAAGCTTCTGCGATCTATGTGTTCTGTGTAGCCTTATCTTTGGGAATCAAAGCATTCATGTCTGTCTTTCATCTTTAAAAATGAATACTATGACTTCAGAAGATAACACTACACGTAAAATAAACTCACTTAAAATCTATATTTAAAATAGATCTATGTTATTGATACTACAGTGATAACCTTATACTAAAAGAAATAAATGACGAGTCAACATATTGCTGATTCAACATAAAACTTCTGGAGATTGGTGGTACAAATCACTGGCGATCATCTGATCCTAGAAATGTCGAGTTCGTCTTATTCTATGGAAGATTTGATATAACAAGGCTGCAAGCCACTGAGGTTGATCGAATCTGGAGTATCATGCTACGTGTGACAACTTAGATATATTTAACCATTTGCTTGACGTGGAGAAATTCCATGTAATTTCCTTATATATATCAAGCAACGTTGATTGCAAATGCCAACAGCCAACCTCTATTTAGCAGTTCAATTTTCATGATGTGGAGTATTGATAGTTGTTTTGGACAATCATGTAGTCTTGGTCTATTACATTAAAAAAATATTCCTCACTGCCTACATTAAATGACATATATCACCAAATTATAAAACATTCATCACATTGATAACATGTAACTATTGACTGGCATTATTTCAAAGGTATGGTCTTTAGTTACATCTCCATTCTTTGTCTTTTCATTTTTAATGTTTTACATGATTTTGGTTTGTGTCTTTATTGTTTTCTTTTATCTGGTTTTTTTTGGGCTCCTTGTTCCATTTTAGAGTTTGTAACATAAATCTTAACGTTAATTCAACTTAAAATCACGTGGTTATCATAGGTTTTTTCGGTGGGGGTAGTAAATATATTTTAGGCGTATACCTTTATGAATGCACTAAACTTGAGTGCTTCGTAATTTATTTTTATTTAATGTAAGTATGCTTAAGCTGATGTATTTTCTTTAAAAGTGTGTTCATATCCTTAGTTATAGGATTTATGTGTATTTATATAAAGACACAAATAAATAGTTTTATTTACAAATAACAATATGGCTTTTATATATATATATATTATATTATATTTAATATTTATTATTGTTTGTATTATTTTGTGTATAGTTTTATTATCTTTAATATGTAATAATAC
This sequence comes from Pinus taeda, assembly GCA_000404065.3. Taxonomy (NCBI): domain Eukaryota; kingdom Viridiplantae; phylum Streptophyta; class Pinopsida; order Pinales; family Pinaceae; genus Pinus; species Pinus taeda. The sequence continues at coordinate 26,588 of APFE031462116.1, forward strand.
AAACAAATATGTAAGTATATCTTAGCATATAATATCTATGGAAGTATAATAAATAATAATGAATTAAGTATTTATATATATATATATATATATTAAATTTAATAAATATTTCTAATAAAAAAAATAATACCAATTATATATAAGTTTTTTATAGATAGGTTTTTATATATACATATGTGTTCATATGAAAATGTCACTTGGAATCAAAGCTGAATTGAGATCAAATAAGTTAAATAAAGAACTTGTCGAAGCAAAGCATCAAAATGGTGAAAGTAGGTAAACTTTGAAACTGTGAGCGAGATGCATCAAGATCCATTCATTAGAGGATTTTAAGAAAAAACCCATGAAATAAGAGATTGTTCGAAACCAAACAAGTTTATACAATTAATACTGATATGCAAAAGTCAAGTAATAGCAAGCAATTTGAATGACAATAGCAATAGATATGGCAAAATGCGATCGAGCCCTGAATGAGAAAAAATCTCAAAAACAAAACAATTAGACAAATCATCAACCATGCAGGTGCTAACAAACAGGGGAATTTTCAAAATTCATTATGGGGGCTTGCCCATTTTGAGCCAAAATTGAGGAGAGTTGTTGGATTGCCAACAATGGTGACTCTCTCAGAAAACTAGTTATCTTTGGTTTAATGATATAAAACCTATAAACATGAAGGAATAAGATCAAAGGTCGAGGAATGTTGTTCCTCAAGCAACTTGCAAATATTCATCTTTGATTTACATAACAATAATTGGAAATTTTTAACATGTCTAAATCATTTCCACCATAGTTCAAAAACAAGATAAACTAGCAAATTTTATTGATAATGAGTTTAGGGAAAGACAAGGAAACCAAGTAAATTGTAATTGTTAGATTAACTTCAATACCATAGGCATGGCCATTGCTACCAACATGCATCTATACCCTTGACATGGATGCATTTTAACCCAATGAAATGCATTTATCCCATCTATTAGATATAGGTCTAGAGTCTTTGAGAATACTTACTTGTGAGTTTTCTTAGAAATCAAATAAAGGTCACTGTGTTGGCTTGGTAACTAGCTAACGTTAGTATTATCACAAGAATTAACCAAAGTGAATGTAAATTTAGAAGGAGAACTTGAGAATATTTGAATATGATGAATAGAGAGCATTTGGCTTAAATGAATTTTGAATTCATATAGCTTTACATTCAAATATGAAAATAACACATTAAATGAAAAATATAGGAAAGAATACAAACACATAAAGGAATGCACAAATTGTAGAATACTAGCACAAGAATCTTTCGGAAAATTCCTCAAATACTTCTAATCTTAGCAAAAAATTTGATTAATTTCATAAAAGTCTTTACATGCAACAGAATTATTTTCTCTCCAGATACTAACCCCCTATATTTATTTTTCATCTAATTTACAGAAATATTGCACAACTTTAAGATTCAAAATTTATGGAAATACTTGATTACAAAATGTTTAAAAGATATATGCATATCTCTCTTCTAGTCTATTTTTAATATATGCTAAAAATAAAAATGAATCGCCTACACTTTGAAATTTGAAATAGAATCTACAGATATTAAACTTGCTATACACTTTGAAATTTGAAATAGAATCTACAGATATTGAACTTGCTATAGAGATAAATTTCTAACTGCTTTGTTGACATTCTAGAATAAAATATGGAACAATCCCCGGTTTATAACCCAAAAAATCAAGGTAAATCTGAGTCAGACTGATATCCTGTAATTCCTCTGATATCCTGTAATTCCTTTTCCCGACAAAATGGATAAGTCCTCTTTGATTTTTAACTTATCTCATATTATCTTAACGATATAACCCAAACTGTAGGAGAACTTGCTTCTAGAAAAAGGTACATTTAGCACTACCAAATTTTTTGGGTAATGTGTTGCCAAATTAGGAGGTTGTCAAAACAAATTTTTTAAGCATTGCCATTTGGTCATTTGATTGCTATTTTTGTTGGCTAAGAATTTGAATCCCCAACATCTAAAAATAATCTCGAATTGCTGATTTTCTACCCTGGGTGTCTTTTGGCTACTAATTTTAATGTCGTCATTCCTTCTGTCTAGCATAAGTATTTGCCGGCTTATATTGCTCCTTAAATCCTGGAATGTCTGCCAATTTGGATGTCTTGATCTTTGTTTTAGAATATAAAGTAATTTCATGATAGCTATGATGTATTTCCCTCTACTAGTAAATCGATAGGTCTTGATCTTTGTTTTAGAATATAAAGTAATTTCATGATAGCTATGATGTATTTCCCTCTACTAGTAAATCGATAGGGGCAATGACTTAGAAATCCATTCAAAACAAAAAAATTTGGCATCAAAATTTTTAAGAGGTTG
>APFE031462118.1:4846-44833 GCA_000404065.3 Pinus taeda
CCATTACTATGGTAGTTGTACCCCTTATTAATATTGTTGTGCCCCTATTTCCCCCATATTGTTATTACTGGCCCCATAGAATCCCTCTATTGTTATTTTTGTGGCTTTATATTATTATTGTTAGGTCGGCTGGGTTATATTGTGACTCCTTAGACTCCTATATATAGAAAGGAGGTTTTGTCATTTGTATCATCCAAAATTGTTCATTTAATGTAATGTAAAGGAGGTTTCCCCCTCGAAGAGGCTGAATTCTAAGGCGTTGATCAATCTTTTCTATCTTTTCTTGAGCTGGTTTCATAACAGGGAATGACAAAGGGAATCATATTCTTGATGCAGAGCCCAGTGCCACCATTTCCACCACCAAGATCTAGAAGATTGAGCTTGAAGATCTAAAGGAGGGGGAGTGTCTCTCCCACTCACAGATGTGGGTGAAGGGTTCTACACTACAGTTCATTGTCGACAGCAAGAGCCAGAAGAACCTCATTTCAACAGAGGTCGTGAAGCAGTTGGGTCTACCGACAACACCACACCGACAATCATACACCATCGGTGGCTTCACCAAGGACGAGGTCTCTGTGTCAACTAGCAGTGTCGCCTTCCCTATAGCATCAAGCCCTTCATAGATGAGGTACTATGTGATGTTTCTCCTCTTGAAGTTTGTGATGTATTATTAGGCCAACCATACTTGTGGAAGTGTCATGTTGTGTATGAGTCCAGGCCTCGCATTGTTATTACTACTTTTGGCAATAAGTTATACAGGATACTGGAGGTATTGTCGTCTATTTCCATCTCTTTAATCTATGCAAAGAAATGTGGTAAGATCATTTCCCAAACCAATAAATTTGTCTTCCTTATGATTCACCCTCAAGGCTAGAAAAAGATTGTGGTCACATCCACAACCTCCAGAAAAGACTCCTCTGCATGTCAATAGTGTATGGAAAAGGTTATGGAGGAGTAGAGGGACATATTCACTTCACCCACTAGGGTACCACTACACTATCAGCTCAAGCACTCCATCGATCTGACCGCGAGCGAGTCACTACCCAACAGACTGATCTATTGATGCTTTTTTTTAGAGAACGATAAAATAAAAAGGTAGATTCAAGAGCTATTATAGAAAGGGAACATCAGGCTAAGTTCATCACCCTATGGGAGCCCGATCATGTTGGTACAGAAGAAGGATGGGATCTGGAGACTCTGTATTGACTATCAGGCATTGAATAAGATCACTGTCTAGAATAGATATCCAATCTCATGGATTGATGACCTTCTGGACCGACTCAATGGGACAAAACATTTCAACAAGATTGACTTGAAGTCCAGTTATCACCAAGTACCAATCGAACCCTCTCATGTGTGGAACATCGCCTTCAAATCCAAGGAGGGCCTTTTCGAATGGTTGGTCATGCCTTTCAGGTTGATGAATGCCCCTAAAACCTTAATGAGGCTAATGGATGAAATCTTGTAGCACTTCACCAACTCATTCGTGATAGTTTATTTGGACGACATCCTAATATTCAGCTACAGTTGGGAAGAGCACCTTCATCATATTCCACACGTCCTCCAAACCCTGTGACAACACAAATTGTGTGCCAATTTAGAGAAATGCACGTTTGATATGACCCAAGTTCAATATCTGGGGTACATCATTTATGAGTGGGGTGTGCATGTGGAACCAACAAAGATATAAGTTATTCAGGATTAACCAACCCTGACCACTCTAATAGAGCTTCACAACTTTCTGGGTCTTACCAATTACTACCATGGGTTCATGTTGGGTTTCTCTCATATCATTTGGACTTTGAGTCAAGTCACCAAGGGCGAAGCAAAAGAAAAGTTCTTTTGGTTCAATTCCCAACAAAAGGTGTTTTCCCAGTTTAAGCATTGCCTCTACTCAGCTCTAATGCTCACATTACCAGACCTGGGACAACCATTTGAATTGAGGTAGATGCCTTTGAATATACTATTGGTGCAATTATTACCCAACAAGGGCATCTAGTGGCATATCACAATGAGACACTTTTAGACACAGTCTGAAAGTGTCCCACCTATGACAAAGAGATGTATTCCATTGTGTAGGTGTGCCAACAATGGAAGCATTACATTATGGGAAAGGAAACAACCATCCACACAAACCACCAACCCCTGTAGTTCATATAGACACAAGGAAAGTTGCAGAACGATGACCATCAAATATGGTCCACATACCTACAACAATTCCATTTGAACATTAATTATAAGAAGGGAAGCACCAATAATGTTGCATACTTCCTTAGCTAACCGCCGATTATGGAACTTACCACTGTGCTCGACTCTTGCGGACATAAGACTTTGGAATGGCCACATATTTACAAGAGTGATCTAGAATTCGACACCACATACTAGATACTCCTAGAAGGTAAGCAGGTTATAGACTTTCACCTCGAGGACGTGCTATTATGCCACCTTGGACACCTCTGTGTACCTTCAAGCAAGTTTTCCAAGATGATTTGGGAGGTGCATTACAGTTGATTCACTGGACATTTTGGGGTAGAAAAGACAGTGGAAATATTGTAGAAGTTTTTTCATTAGCCAAACCTTCAACATGATGTTGGGAAGTACATCAAATCTTGCACTATCTGTGTCATTTCCAAACCTACAATCAATAAGCAAGGCATGTATACTTATCTTCCTACTCATAGTCTGCCCTGGGAATTCATCTCCATGGATTACATGTCGGGCCTTCCTTCTACCAAGCATGGAAATGACTGTGTTTTCGCATTCGTCGACAAATTCTCTAAGATGGCCATTCCGACAGCCTACAAGATGAGTATCTCAGTAGAATTCACTGCCAAAAACTTATTTGAATGAGTATGAGTACACTTTGGTATCCCACAATCCATTTTCTCATATTGGGAAAACCATTTCCTAAGTGGATTTTGGTCAAGCCTCTGCTCTTTCTTGGATACCAAGCTCACTAAGTCCACGATCTTTCACCCCCAAACTGATGACCAAATAGAGGTTGTCAACAGCATGATCATGCACATCCTGCACATATACAACTCAAAGCACCCACACATATGGGATGATAGCCTCCCCTATGCCCAACATAGCTACATCAGGGCTCTCCATAGCTCAACTTGCTACAATGCCTTTCAGGTGGGACTGGGATTCTAGCCACTATATACCATTGATGTTGTCATACCATTTGTAGCTACTCAACCAGATTTGGCTCATGTCTATTTCGAAGCTAACAAAGGTAACAGATTCATTGAGCACATTCAACACATCTGCTAGTAGGTCCATGATGTATTGGACAGAGAAAATGCAAAGTACAAGTAGCGTCATGATCAACATCGAGTGCTAAAGAAGTTGTAGGTGGGCGACAAAGTTTGGTTACATTTGTAGGAGTGGCTCGTTGGGCCCCACCACAAGCTTCGTCCACTCCAATATGGGACTTACACCATCACTAAGGTTGTAGAAGACATTGATTAAGCTCAGTATTCCATCATTCCTTAGCATTCACCCAGTATTCAATGTGGATTGGTTGTGGCCATACTTTCCCCATTGTTGGACACATTTGATGTTGCTAAGTAGTTGACACCAATATATATCAACCCAAGTTCTATCGAACATGCCACAACTAATAGGATCATGGACATACATATCAAGAACACTCACCAACAGAGGATCCAACTATATCGAGTTGTCAAAGTAGGTCAAATCCTTCACTAGAGCAAGTGGCTCACCAGGGACCAGGTTCAACATAAATTCCCTCACCCCATGGAGGCTCTACACGCAATGGGGACCATTTCCTCGTAAGGGGGGGAGGATTGATCTAGGTGCGTATTGGTGGCCACCTTCATATTGCCCCTAGACCTCCATTTGGTTTCATTACTTTCCTTGATTATAGTAGCATTTAGTAATTTTAGCAATTTTTCAAGTCATGAACTTCTGAAGTTGTTTTGACCCCCTAAACGGCTTGAGGTCCGCCACAGGCCCATAGTCATCTATTGCAGGCTTATAGCCATAGGTAAGGGCGTATCACAATTCATATATTAATCAGAGATATATTTCTAATGAGGTGTCATGCGTGACAAACAAAGATCATATGACCAAGTTAGGACCCCAAGAAGTTGGTTGTCCAACTAACCCCAATGGGGCCCACAAACTCTTGGTGTTTCATCTCCTAGGGTTAGGTTTTTGGTTTTTTAGGGTTTCCTTTTGTTTTTCAATAATAAAGAGGCCCTTGACCCTCATTGTAACACAGTTCAGAGGCAAGTAGCCTCCACATCTCTTCCCAAAGATAAGTTACCATCGCCTAAGCTATTTTATTTCCATTTTGTATGTAAGCATATTTCAACTCTCTGATGTTAACAAAATAAAGTTTTATTTCTACTAAATCTTTGTGCTTATGTTTATGTCTATGTTCTCTTACGTTCCTACATAAGTTTGGATCAGAATGGTACCACCATGAATTCATAGTGCTTGTACCTTGTTATGAATGTCTTCATCCTTGATTCTAACTTGGTGATAGCTAGACCTTAAGTCAATTTTTTAAAACACGGTAGCTCCTCTTAGCTGATCAAACAAATAATCGATCCTAGATAGTCACAGATATTTATTATTTATAATTGCTTTGTTCAGTTATCGATAATCGATGCATAGAGGCAGTGTGTCATCCTTCTTTTTTGTTGAAGAATGTAACTAGTTTCGATATTCATAATTGTCATTTGACTCATGTAGTAATGTAAATCTTATTTGGAGAAAGAAAATGATGTAAAAGAAAATTATTTTTGGAGCACAGGTTTCATGGTCAAGTTATTTTTCATTAGGTATCCTAGGGCTTACATGAATCAAAGAGTAATTTTTATTGTAAAAGACCATTTTTGGGCGCTTATATCAAAGAAAGAAAAATTATTTCTATATGGAAATGTCTAGAAGGCTCCTAAGAACCAAGTAGGCCAGCAACAAGTCGACCTTGTGAGGGATATTTGAGCCCTAGGAAAGGCTATATAGAGGAAGGAATTTCAACTTTTGACACTCACATCAATCAATTCATATCTTCTTGGGTTCGATTTGCAATGGAGAAGGAATGCAAGAGTCCTAGGAGACAAGAGAGAAGGTTAGTGAAGGAGGAGGAAGCCCTAGAGAGAATGTGAAGGTCTGAAATCTTGCTAACTGTTGCTCACACATGTAAGTACCCTAAGATGTTTAGGGTTACCTCAGGTATGAAATTGTAGTATGTGCTACAAACTATCTTGGAAAGAACAAAAGGTTATAAAAGCCCTAATTCACTTAGAGATCTTGGAATATTGGCTAGTTGGCTTGGTTCTTAGTGGTAGCCTTGTTCTAGGGTTTTCTCTTGGAATTCTCCTTTGAAGTTGATTCTATAAGGGAGAAGTTCTTTACGGGTTTCCCCTTGGAGGGGTTTTCCCCTGGATTGGGGCCTATATCTTGTATTCATTTTGTATGGTTGTGATCTTTTTTTTGGAATTTATTTGATGATAATAACATAAATATAAAGAAGAAAAAGAAGAATATAAATCACAAATAATTGTCATGAATGGAAAAGTGAATTAAATGTTGTCATAATTTAATTTTCCAACATGGAATGAGAGCTAAGGCCAGTATCATAGCAAGCTAAAAGACCACTGTAGTTTGAAGGAAAAGAAGTAAGTACTATTTGTAATCTCCCTAAGGGACGAAATTCCATAAGATATCGAGTTTTGAGTTAGTTAAGGCCTAGAACAGGCCTATTTTCATCAATGTTTTTCCTCTAGATCAGATCAAAACTTGACATCATAACTGCTGCCCTGAAACAAGGTCATAAGAGGGTCGCCTGAAAAATTATAAATGATTTGATGATAGGTATATCCCTATAAAAGAGAAAAGGCTTGGAAAACGTGTCTAGGTTATTTTTGTAAGACTTGGTGGCAAGATCAGATCACATTTAGTGTGAAGCTTGCAAAAGGATCATAGGTCCTATAATGGATTGTTTAAAGGGGCCATAAAGCCTTAAATCAATTCAAATCGGGACTATTGAGCCCACAAAGTGGTTACCTTAAAGAATAAGGGAAGTTATAGTAAATAAGGCCATTTTTAAGCTTGGTATCAAAGGTTATTACAGTGACAATAAAAGACCCTAGCTAGAGGGCCAAGATTGCAGAGTGAATTCACAAGTATGAAACTATTATTGAAGACACAAAAGTAAGAAGAGCCTTTGAAGCAAGGAGTTGTAATAGAATCCCTAGTTTTAGGGATGAAGTTTCAAGAAAGGATTCAGAAGTATCAAGATATACATAGAACAAAAATGTGTACTTCACCTATTACTAAAAACAAGTAAAAGGACATCCAAGGAAGGATAAGGATGAGTTAGAGGGACTGTAATGATAATTACAATGTACCCTAAGTAGAAAACACAAGAAGAAACAACTTGGTATCTTGAATTAGAATCAAGTGTCTTAGGATCATTTAAGGAAGTTGAGCCTTGAAGGAAGTGTTGATAGAAATATCGTGACAAAAGTAGAAGTAATCATGCTTTGATCAAGATTTTGAGATCTTAAAGAATGTCTTGCAACAACTTCCAAGTTATCATGGAAGACAAAACTATGTGATATTTCAAGTATGTATATTTTTTTTATAAAGGGTCTGGATAAAGTAATGAATTAGGGTTTTTGCTGCATATTTTGAACTTAGGGTTTGTAGCTTCATTTAGTTAAAGGTTTTTGGTATCTAGGCAGTGAAAACCCTAGATATAACTTGAATGGGAAAAACCCTAGTCAGAAACCCTAATTTCTTTTTTTCCTCATAAAAACCCTAGCTTTCGACATCTAGGGTTTGCTAAAAGAATCTAAGACATTGTAAATATGGAATTGGTTGTAATCTAGGATTTGACTTCAAAACCCTAGGATTGATGTTTCCTAAAGAAGGATCAAGTAATTTAGGGTTTGTACTTAAGAACCTTAGGTGTCTACCTTTTGAGAAAACCATGGAAACCATAGATTGATAGGATAGACATCATGCTCTTGTATTTTTACACTTTCTATTAAAGATTGCAGCTAAAAGCAAGATGAGAAGTAGGGAAGAAGCAAAGAAACTATCTTTCTTGATTATGACTCCTTGGAAATGATGACCATAATGGAAGGAGGGAATTGAAAGGACCCTAAAGGAACTAGAGACTAAAGGAGTAAGCATGCATCTTGATCTAGTATGGAATCATAAATAGAAGCATGTGATAGTATCATATTTAAAGTCTACTTGTTTGAATTGCTTACCAGAATCATATAGTCCTTTAAGAATGAAAAGCTTGGGGACCATTCTACATAAGTGTACATCCATACATTGTCTAAAATTATGTTAGAGGAAGTCATTTTTCTAAGGTGCATCCTCATGAATCTATACGAGTCATCATCTTGCAAGGCTCTTGAAAGAAGCAATATGACAAGCCTTTAGTATATATTCCATATTGTATGGAAACAATACTTTGAAAAGGATGAAGGAATGCAGTTGGTCAAGTTGCAAGCTCATTGTTGAATACATTTAGCTAGATGATTGTGTAAAAGATTAAAAATTCATGTTTTAAGTATCTTTTGGGTAGGATTCATATAATCCTGGAAGAAAAATTAGCCATAAGTTATGAATAGTGAATCTTTCATTTGGTTATATGATGCCTAAGAAAATAAACTTGAATTACTATGAATGGATAAGAATATTAAGACTTTCTCGCTAGAATATATGCATATATTAGTGATCAACATCTAGTATAATCTTCGAAAGAGAATGGTAACTTGGTAATCAAGTTTGATCCTTGGGCACTTTGATGCATGAAGGAAGAATCATATGGAGATGGACCTTGAATATGTTGATGATGAGAAAGTTGTCACAATGAAGTAAGTCTAATGCTAATATTTTATTGTCAGCTATCTGGTTAACATATTGTTGTGTTGGAAGAATGTTGTAGAATGACAGTTGAAGCAAGTTCCAGAGTATGAATGGAATGCATAAAAAATGTTGAGGGAAGTTCAATATCAGGTACATGGAAACAATGAAAGAAAGATGTGCTCATATTGGGAGTGAAAGGTAGCAAAGTAAGAAGATAACATGAAGGTCAAAGGACATCACCTTCTTAAGGAATCTATGATCAGTTGGAAACCTGGGAAGGCTCAATATAATGCCTTCATTGAAATTTACAAGTTGAAAGTGATGTGCAAGACTAATGACCTGGAACTTGTCACAAGATTGAATAAGGTGGCTCCATGATACCTCAAAAGGAAGTAGGTTCAATATGATGGCATGTGGAGAAAAGAGGGAGCCCAGAAGCTATGAAGAACTAGCAGTTGATACTCTTATGAAGATAATTTATAAGGCTTGTGGATATGAATTCCCAGTTAGAAAAGAAGTCAGGGATCTCATCTATATTTGAGAGGGAGTGAAGGAGTCTCCTTGAATAGGAGCAAGGATATATTATCAAGTTAAAAGGAGAATAGGGATATGCTCTATGCTTGAGAAGGAGTGATGTTGGACATCACACGTGCATTCTCTACTTTGTGTGCCAAGCACTTGACCAATACTAATAGACGTAAATCTAAGTGAAGTCCTTGGAGAGAGAATATTATAGGATTGGATCAAAATATGTGGTTTCCTTGAGGATATAACATCCAAGAAAGGAAATGAATTGACACTCTTTGAGGATGTGACAGGTATCCAAGATAAGAGTGGGCGAAGAGGACTGATATTATTTGAGAATTTAGAGCCAAGAATCCAAGATAATAATAGTCCTTAAAGGACATACTTTGTGGACATCCGGATGGTGTATGTATCTTGTATAGGTAGTGTGGTATCACATGTAAATCTTCCCAACATAATTCTCTTGAATGAAGTAAAGCTTGTCTAGTTAGGCTCAAAGACAATGTTGTTTGATCATAATATTGATGCTTATAGTTGGCTTATCAATCTGGCTCTTATTATAAAAGCTCTTCAAAGGGAGTATTGTACTTGTACTAGTTGGACAATTATGAATACCTCCCTTGTTAAGAGGGAGTGTTGAAAAATGTAACCAGTTTCAGCCTTCATAATTGTCATTTGACTCATAATAATGTACATCTTATTTAGACAAAGAAAATGATGTAAAAAAAAAAACATTTTTGGAGCATGGACTTCATGCTAATTTTCTTTTACATCATTTTCTTTCTCCAAATAGGATTTACATTATCACATGAATCAAATGAAAATTATGAAGACTGGAACTAGTTAATATTCAACATTTTTCACAAACAATATTGATGCTACCCAAGGTGACACATTGGGCCTAATATATCATTTATCCAATAATTCTTTTAGCTGCAATTTTAATTCCATCAATTCAAGGACAATCATGTGATAAGGTGTCTTAAAGACTAGCATCGAACCAGGAACTAGCTCAATAGAGAAATTGATGTCTTTCTTAGGTGGTAACCCTAGTATTTCATCTAGGAATACATCGTTGTACTGTTGTAGGATGGGGTGGTCCTCAAATTCAATTTTGATGTCTCCTTCTATACAATTTACTTGAATCATAAATAAAGTACATCCTTTTCGACTGTACTTATTTGCCTGCAGTGTTGAAATATTCCTAACATAAATGAGATTCCTCTTTCCTTGTAACATTCTCCCCTTACCTTCATTATCCAAGCATTCTAATGATTTATTGTAACAATCCACCTAAATCTTGTGGTCTACCAGCTAGTCCATGCTAATCAGTATACTATATGAACCCAACAGGAAGACGTTGAGATTTGTTGTTGTAGCCATGCCATATAGTTTTAGGTGGCATGATTCTACCAATTTTGTTACCTTCTTTCTGGATCCCATGGATTAGTATGCTCATTCGATATCAATGGGGCTTTGTCTGGATTTTCATTTCTCTATAAAGCTAGCACCAATAGCACTTTGTTTTTGTCTTTGTAAGTTTGATAGGATGTACAATACTATCGCATTCACTTCTTCTTGTTTCTCTTGAGCACTAATGAGTTTTTTCTTGTCATTATGACTAATGTGTTGTCCTTGATGGCAACCTACTTGATTAGTTGTTCTTTTGATGGCAACCTACTTGATGAAAATGTTAACAGGATATGTCTACATGTGACAGAAAATGAATATCATTTTAGAGACAGAGGAATGATAAAGATGAAGTTTGAAGAAGTATACGCGAGTTCTATGAAGCAAAGTTGTGTACACACTCAGGTTTGATGAAGCAAAGTAGAGTATACGCGGGTTCCATGAAGAAAATCCATGTACACACACATGTATGAAGGAAAGGCACATACAATTTCCGCAACATGGTATTCTAAATACCAAGGGCCTTTACCATGGTATTGACCTATGGTATTGAGCCCAAAAATGGATATTTGATCCCGTCTAAGAACACCATCAGCATTAATATGGTTTTGACCTGTGGTGTTGAATAAGGGCTAAGATATATAAGGAGATGAAGATCAAAGTGGTAGTGTGTGCAAGTGATGAATATTTTATGAATAGTTAGATCTAAAGAAAATATGCATGTAATGGGTTGTTAATGATTTGCTTGATCTAAAACTAAGTATATGTAGGTTTTAACCCCGTACAAAAATTACCTGCATACGAACTCTAAATACAAAAAATAAACAATGCGAGAGCATGGCACATAAAACACATATACACAGAGATTTTACCCTGGATCCCAAAATCGGAACTACCAGCTTGCTTTTTCATTATGTTCCTTTCAACGTTACAATAAATATTTATACATGTCGAAGCATCCAATACCATGGACTAAAAACTATCGCGTCCAAAACCATGTGCAAAAAACATGCACAAAACCATAGGTAGGTCCACCCAACCTAATATAGGGTCCAAAAAACAAAATTTTCCAGCGCGCTACCCCAGACTCCTAGAGGGGGGTTACCTACACCCCTCAAACCCCCTGTGACCCCCCCGCTACGCAATCAGTGCAACGAAGGGGGCACTCTGCCCCCCCAACCCCCCGATTAACTACATCGGCTAGTCATAGAAAGAATATAACACAACCCAACATTCTCCCACTTGTTGTTTTCTTTCCACAGGGGGCCACAAGAGAGCTTAGTTATTTATCCAGCCCTGCAACACCCATTATTTTTTTACAAGAAGAAAAAGTCTCAGAGCTCACAAACTTTTTCAATGCATCCACAATATTCTTCAAAGTGTCCACCTTTACCAACAACACCTTTTTGTCTTCTATCATATCCCTCACAAAGTGATACTGAACATCAATGTGCTTTGTCTTTGACTGATATTCAGGGTTCTTTGCCAAGAAAATTGCACTTTGGCTGTCGAAGTCTATCCTTATAGCTCCCCATACTAACCCCGTACTTGAACACAATCTCTGCAACCAAACTGCTTCCTTGCTTGCATGAGTGGCTACCATGTATTCTGCCTCTGTAGTTGATAGTGCCACTACAGATTGTTTCTTACTCATCCAACTGACTGCACATCCAAACAGTTTAAACACATACCCACTTATAGATATTCTCTGATCTAGATCTCTAGCTCATTCTGCATCAACAAAGCCATGAATATCTAACACTCTATCCAATCCTAGTCTTCCTTGGTAGCACAAACCATAATCACTAGTGCCACACAAATACATAAAAACACGTTTCACTGCTGTCCAGTGCTCCTTCCCTGGTTTCGACATCAACCTGCTCAATACTCCCACTGCATGTGCAATGTCTGGTCTAGTATAGACCATTGCATACATCAAGCTACCGACTGCACTTGTATATGAAACACGGGACATGTCCTCTTCGTCTTCTTGTGTCTTGGGACACTGTTAAGCAGATAACCTCACACCTACAGGAATAGGAACCTTCACCAATTTACTATCTTGCATATTAAACCTCTGCAGTATTGTCTCGACATACTTCCTCTGGTTTAACCAAAGCTTCTTCTTTTCTTGGTCTCTTTTAATTTCCATGCCCAAAATATAGTTTGCAGCACCAATACAAATTTGGAGGACAATTGGGTCTTCAAATTCTAGATAATTTCTTTGTCATTTCCAACCAGCAACATATCATCCATATACAAGACCAGATAAATAACACAGTCACCAATTAATTTAAAATACACACAGTGATCTGCTTTGCTTCTAGTGAAGCCAAGTCCTCGTATAAATGTATCAAATTTCTGATACCACATCCTTGGTGACTGTTTTAACCCATATAGAGACTTCTTTAACTTGCATACTAGTTCTTTCTTACCCTTCACCACAAAGCCTTCAAGTTGCTTCATGTAGATTTCCTCTTCCAGATCCCCATGAAGAAATGTTGTCTTCACATTCATCTGTTCTACCTCAAAATCAAAAGCAGCATCAACAGATAAAAGTAATCTAATAGAAGTTACCTTGGCAACATGAGAAAAAATTCACCAAAATCAATTCCCGACAACTGGGAATAACCTTTTTCTACCAACCGAGCTTTGTATTTCTCCACCTTTCCTTCTGCATTTGTCTTCTTCTTGAACACCGATTTGCTGCCAATGGGTTTCCTTCCAGCCGGCAACTCCACTAGATCCTAAGCGTCATTTTTGTGCAAACATGTCATTTCATCAACCATGGCCTCTTTCTAGAGTTTTCCATCCTCTGAATCTACTACTTCCTTCAGAGTTATGGGAACATCGTCAGTAATAGATGAAGCAAAATTTGAAGAAAAAGTAGATGGACTATATCTTTTTGGTTTTCTTCTTTCTCGAACTAATCTTCTCACACCCAGAGTTTGTGGCTCTTCATACTCTGATTCATCCTCTATTGTAGAGTCTAATTCTTCCTCCTTAAGCTCAAAATCTATCTTCGCAGGTTCCTTTGGTTGGACTTCATGTTTAATAACATCTTTTACCTCTCTGAGCACCACATCTCGGTTGTACACAACCTTCCTTGTTACTCGGTTCCAAAGCTTATAACACTTTAGACCATCCTTATACCCAATAAAGATGCACTTTTCAGATTTCCTATCCAACTTGGTTTGTTTCTCCTTTGGAACATATATATATGCATCACATCCAAATACCCTCAGATGTGAAAGAGAGGGTTTCTTACCAGTCCATACCTCTTGTGGAGTCTTATCCTCCAACATTCATGAAGGTGATCTGTTGACCAGGTAACATGTTGTCTCCACTGCCTCTACCTAGAATTCCTATCCTAACCCGACACCATTGAGCATGCTTCTTGCCCTTTCCATCAACGTCTTATTCATTCTTTCTACAACTCCATTTTGCTCAGGTGGGTATGGAGTAGTCTTCTACCATCATATACCACACTTCTTACAAAATTCTTCAAATTCCTTACTGCAAAACTCTCCACTGTTATCTGTCCTCAATACCTTTATCTTATTCTCTGTCTAGTTTTCCACCAGAGCCTTAAATTCTTTAAACCTGTCAAAGACTTCAGATTTCTTCTTAAGGAAATATATCAATGTATTCCTTGAGAAGTCATCTATAAATGATACATAGTACACATACTTACTCAGTGATAGAACCTTCACAAGTCCAAACACATCACTATGCACAAGTTCTAATATTTGTTTCGCCCTCTTACCACTAGAGAGGAAACTCAACCATTCTACTTCCCATATACAAAATTTTCACAGAAATCAAAATCCATAGAGCTATTACTCATGCCTTCTACCATACCTTTACCATGAAGTATTCGAAGGCCCTTCTCTCCAATATGTCCAAGCCTTTGATGCCACATCATGGTCTTCTCTTCAGAGACCACCAGATTTTCTGCTCCACTTTCAAGAACCACAGAGTTGTTGCACCCATCAACAACAGTGCTACCTTGCAGCTTGTACAAAGTTCCAATCTAAACTCCCCGCATCAATACCTGTGCTCCCCAAACAATCTTTCAGATATCCTTGTCGAACATTGTTTTTACACCTACATCATCAAGCTTGCTTACAAAAATCAAATTTCTAGCTAATGCAAGAATATGCAGAACACCCAGAAGTGTTCTAACCCTTCCACCTTGCAATTTCAACTTTACTTTTCCGCGACCAACGATTCTAACTTTCATGTCATCCCCCAAGAAGACATCACCACCATCATATTTCTCATGCTCGTAGAACCACTCTCTATGGGGAGTGAAGTGAAAGGATGCACCAGAGTCAATCAACCATGCCTCATGATCTACATGTGTACTTGAAGAAGCCAAGTACACATCCCCACCTTCATCTGAGGTGGTTTTCGCCTCTGCAGAAGGATCATCATCAAATCCATTTCCTTTGTCAAGAGCTTTAGATTTACAGTCCCTTTTGTAGTGCCCTTCCTTTCTATATTTCCAGCAAACCACCTTTAGAGGTTTTCCTAGAGATTTAGATCTCCCTCTAGATTTAGATCTCCCACTCGATGACTTATTTTTGTTTCTGTTCTGGGACTGTCCTCGTATAGACAAGGCATCACCATTCTGGCTCTCCATATTTTTCCATCTCATTTCTTCCATCAGCAAGGTTGAGACTATTTCATCAAACTGCAAGGCAGTTGCATTGCTACCTATTTCAATAACCAGACTATCCCATGAATCTGGTAGAGAACACAACAAACTGATGTACTTATCTTCATCTGAAATTTTAATATCAACAGATAATAACTGACTTACCATAGTATTGAATGCGTTCAGATACTCTGTCGTTGAGTCTCCATCTTTCATCCTCAAGTTATACAGCTTTTCCGTAGGAACAGTTTATTCACCAGAGACTTAGTTTGGTACAAAGTCCCTAACTTGTCCCACAAAGCCTTCACCGTAGCTTCCCCTGATACATTCAGCAATACTGAATCTGAGACACACAATCATATTGTGCTCTTTGCCTTCTAATCCAGCTTCTTCCATTCTTCATCTGACACTCCCGTTGGTTTAGTACCTGGATCTATCGCGATCCACTGATCTTTATCCACCAACAGATCCTCTATCTTGAGTTTCCATAACTCAAAACTCTGACCATTAAATTTCTCGATCTCTATATTTCCACTTCTCCCCATATTCTTTCACCACCAGAATCGATCTCGCAAATCTCCCACTAAACAGGGTCTACCACAGGCCCGAGCGAAACCCCTCAGCGACAAAGGCGTCCCCTTGAAGCCAAAACATCTCTAATACCAAATGTAGGTTTTAACCCTGTACAGAAATTACCTACATACAAATTCTAAAACACATAAAATAAACAATGTGAGAGCATAACACATAAAACACATATACACAGAGATTTTCCTCTGGATCCCAAAACCGGGACTACTAGCTTGATTTTTCATTATGTTCCTTTCAATGTCACAATACATATTTATACATGTCAAAGCATCCAATACCATGGACCGAAAACCATCGCGTCCAAAACCATGGACTGAAAACCATCGCATCCAAAACCATGTGCGGAAAACATGCACAAAACCATAGGTAGGTCGGCCCAACCTAATATAGGTTCCAAAAAACAAAATTTCCCTAGGCGCTGCCCTGAACCCCATAAAAGGGGGTTACCCACACCCCTCAAACCCCCTGTGACCCCCCCCCCCTCTAACCCCCCGGTTAACTACGTGAGCTAGTCGTCGAAAGAATATAACACAACCCAATAGTATGCACCGGGGAATTTGATGATGGATCAGATCCAATAGATCTGAAATGACAATTTTGGTTATGGGTTGATTTTATGAGTGATGATAGTGTCTTGACGTGTGATTTTTTTGTGTATGCTGAGATCTAGGTATGTCTAAAGTTTTGTGATGCAGCGAAGGTTTGTGACAATAATTGCATATCTATACACAGGTTTGACAACCTGAAAGGCGTGTACACACCCAAGTTTAACAACGGTAAGTTGCTTATATATTCAAATCTATACATGGGTTTGTTTCATGAAAAGAGTGTATACATGTGGAAATGTTTTAAGGAAAACGTGTATATAAACTAGGGTTTTGCTGAAAAAGATGTATGATCAATTTAATCAATCTTGTTGTGTTTTTGTTTTCTGTCAATGAAGTCTTACTTGATGATCTCGACTTAAACAATGATGTTTTGCTTAAGGATTGATTGATTGAAGAATGATGAAGCTACTAGTTGTTTTTTATTGAAGATCAATGATGGTTTTCTGATTATTTCATAATGATGTAGTGGATTTGTGTATGATTCAATGTTTATTTTAGAGTGACAATGGTTCAATTTCAGGGTTCAATGTTTTGAGATCTATACGCAAGTATGCTTCAAGGAAGTCATGTATACACGAAGGTTTGCTACAGTAAAGCAACATATATATTATGATAGTTTATTGATATGGGCTTTCAATTGATTCAGTAAATTGATGCAGTATTTTGGTTTTGTATTAGTACCCTGGTTGCAGTTATCTAACTGTTCTGGTTGTTTGAGAATAAGTTGATTGAGTTGGGTTTCATTTTATTCAGTGATTGGTTGATTCAATTGGGTCACACATTGGTTGTTTTGGTTGATTCAATGATTGTGTTGCAGTGATCAGTTTTCAGTTTTTATATTTAGTATTGGACCTAAATGTTGGTAGTGGGTCCAGTCTGAAATTTTGATGAAATGTGGCCTATAGTTGTGATGTTGTGTAGCAGGTGGATCACGTATGAAAATTTATGAAACGTGGTCCACGGAAGTGTTGAGGGTTGGAGCCTTCAATGAGGAAGTTGAAGCTTCCTTCCAGTGGTAGCTGGTAAATCAGATCAGGGGGTTGGAGCTCCCTTCCATTGGGTGCCAATAAATGAGAACAAGGGTTGAAGCTCCCTTCCAGTGGGTGCTGGAGAATGAGAGAAGGTTGTAGCCTTTTGAAAGTGGGTGCTTGTGTGCTGGAGTGAATCTGCTCTAGTACAAGATTGTAATAAGTTTTTCTTTATAATAAAAAGAAGACAGAGATGACAACATTAGCGGTTTTTTCCCACATTGGGTTTCCACCTAAAAATCCTAGTGTTCACGTGTGTTGATGTGTTGATTATGTGTGATGTTTTATTTTGTTCTTACTGCACATGATTATTGTTTATTTAATGTCTAATGAAGTATTGATGCATTGGCTCAAGATAAACAGTTGATGAATTAACTTAAAAGTAAGTTTATTGGATATACGCTAGTTGTTTGAATAACAATCGCATACATACGTGGGTTCCCTTCAATAAAGTCGCATATAGAAATCTGGATATGAAATTTAAAAGTTTAATGATTTGAAAATACTAATTCACCCCACCCCACTCCCCCCCCGACAATTTTTCCCAACATTTTTCGTTATCTTCCTTAAAACTTCATAGATCAACCTTCAAGCTTATAGAGGTGTCTATCCAATCAAGAGAATTTTCCTCCACCCTCTTCCCCATAAATTCCTCCTATTTATCATATGTAGACTTTTATGCATTGTAGTGCTCCATGTTGTTGCCTACCTCTTACTCTTTGATAATGTATGTTGTTTGTTCTATTTTCTTATAGACATATATGGTTGTTAGTCAAATTTGACATAACATGCTAACAAACAAACATTCATAATAATCATGAGTGCATTTGTTAAATACACTTAACTTTTATCCGAAAACCGTTATTGTTCAAGGCCCAGCCAATCCAAGAGTTGAACCTAGGCTCTGATACCACTTTGTAACAATACCTACAATATCACTTGTATTTCCATGTTTTATGGAAAAGTGTTATGGACGTTTTTAACTTAAATCCCTCAATCATCATAAGATGTCAAGTTAAAAATTACCATAAATTTAAACTTTGCAAAATTAAATGTAGATATATGTGGTTCTTCATGGTTCCCCTAACACATATATGTAACCCAAGTTCCATAACCACTATGGAACAAATGTGAACCAATGTTTAAACAACATTTCATGAAAGACTATTACGTGAATAACCACATGGTATACATAAAGGCATTTGTTTTAAACAAGAAATACATAACAAATTGCATGTGATAAGTATAAGTAATATATAATATACAAAATTCCATAATAAATAATGTTTAAATAACATTTTGTGAAATGTTATTATTGGGTGGGTGACCACGTGGTATAAATAAAGGTATTCGTTGAATTTAGGCTTCTGTAATCCATATCAAGATTATTAAGATCGTTTTCGACAATAATCACATCGAAATTCATTTGTCGACGCGTTTCGAACCAACAAGTGTGGTTCATCGTCAGGACAAGATGAAGAATCAGATCATGGCCCCAAGTTAAATAGAGAGATCTGTCATTCAACAACTACTTTTGACCAAGAAAACAGCTACAAAGAACATGGCAACAACTACATTTGACTGGACTAAGCGATAGAGAAAGAAATAAAATTTATTTAATTTATTAACTAAATATTTAGTTTGTTAAGACAATTCATTATTATTTTTATTTGTAACAAATAAATTTGTTTATAATTAACTAAATATTTTAAAGAACTTAAACCTAAAAAAAATTATATCCTCTTTAATACTTTAAAACTACCTTGAAATTTGTATTATTATAGGACTATTATAAAACTAATAACTAGTTAGTTAATTAATTACCATAATTTTAAGTTCATTATGTCCACATGGGGTAGCTCAAGCGGCAAGGGTCGTGGAAATGAAGTCTCACCGAACTAGAAGTTTTGGGTTCAAATCTTGGGCTACCCTTCCCCGTTAAGGCGTACTTGATGGAAATGTAAATCTGAGAGTCCCGCCCCAGCTTACAAAAAAATAATAATTTTAAGTTCATTTTTTTATTTTTTTATTTTCACTATATATGTAACTATCTAAATAATATAATAAGAGTAAATTCTATAAAAATGTATGTAAATATTAGTTAAATTTAAATATTAAATTTGTTTTTATTCAAAGTATCTACGATCTAAAAATTTATTAATTAATCCACTAATTAATTAATAAAATTTATATTTAGGTTTTATAAATATCACAAATAATAAAAAGCCAAGTGAAGTATAAAATTATTTAAACACAAATCAATAACAACAGAAAATAGGGTGACAAAATTGCTAAATTATATATATATATATATATATAAAACACTCTAGGACGTAATATATATAATACACATATAGCACTCCAAGATTAAGTGATGTATACAAACAGAGGTGGCATAAAACACCTTATGAAAAGAGATATGTAATACGTATGAGCATAAGGACCAACGTCCGGAGCATATGAGAGCAGCGACTTTCTTATTTATTTCACTTACCTTACCTAACGAAGCGTAAGAGTTCGCTTTCACCGAGAAAGGGGAGGAAGGGAGCCATAACTACTTCACAAGGGAGTTAATAATGCGAAAATCGCGGTCGATAAGAGCCGAGAGGGATTATATAGCTACCATAATCAATTACTTGTGGATATACTCATTGAACGCCGCAGTGAAGATCCTATAGAAGAAACCGGGGTATTATTTAAGCCAAAAACAAAAATCGTAGGGGCCACACCTTCGTTAGTAACACAATAAATTGAATCATAATTTAATGAATCTAAGTTATATAGCGATATAACTGGAAGGAATGAAATTTTAATATCTACACGATTTCCTTCCATTTTAATATCCACACGATTAGATATACTCTATGAGATTATTAGCTTTTTTGTTTTTTGATTTTTTAAATTTTATTTTTTTACTATTCAAAAATAATGATGAGTTGACCTAACTTTCTAACCGTACTTTCATTGAAAAGACATTGCCAAAGAACTGATGTTAACACACTGTTGTAGTTAACTTTGATGTCTCTGAAAGCATCACATTCCAAAATGAAATGTTTTTCTGATTCCACTGCCCCAGAAGTGCAAAAAGTACACATCAAAAGGCAATGCCAAAGAACCAATATTAACATATTGTTGTAACTATCTCTGATGTCTCTGAAAGCATCACATTCCAAAATGAAATGTTTTTCCGATTCTACTGCCCCAGAAATGTAAAAAATACACATTTGCTCTTCCAAAACTTCTTCCAATAAAATTCGCATGGATTATGTCATGCAAAAAATAACACGAAGTCCTAGGAGGTTCAAGAGGGGAGTTTGGTACTGACAAACAAGGTCCACTTGATTGCTCAATGAGTTCCTTTAAAGTGCAGCCAAAACCTTTACAATGCCAGTAAGAATAGCTTGATTGGTTGACTATAAGGCCAATGAACTAATTCAAGGCTAGTTTTATGTTTACACAGTACACATAAAATTATGTTGCAAAATGAACAAGAGGGGTTGCACGACAGCTAGTCCCTGCCCTATGTTGTTGTTGGTTGAAGTTGTATCTGGCACAATCAACATAGCAAGCAGAAACATCCTATAGAGACGTTGATTAGTCAATGTTCAAAGCAATCCTAAGCATCCTATAGTGCACTGATTAGTCAATGTTTAACATGCTCTAACCAGGAAGCAAAAGATTGTTTTTGCCTGGTTGAAGCTTGAAGGCCATGTTTTGCAATGGTGGGAGAGTGATGCAGCAAGTAGAACACTAACCCAATCAGATATCAGGAGAACCAACAAGTTGTATTGCACTACTTCAGCGAGAGGCAAGGACAATCAGTATAGGAGTTCACGACAAAGTTCAAGACAAGAGCAATTCAACTAGGGGTCTCTCTCAAAATCCTAGAAATGTTCATCAAATACCTAGGAGCATTGATACTCCATATTTGGCATCATGTAATGTGGTTCAAACCAAAGATAATCGATGAAGCCAATTTGCAAGCACAACACCTCGAGGGGAAAGGGTGGAAGCAGCAATCAAGCACGCATAGGAAAATAGAACCACACTAGAAAAAAGAAGAAAAAAAGCAAAAATGGAATGAGAAGAAAATTGTGGCAGTCACACAGGAAGCAACACCTTTTGTCAAGCAGTGGAGGTTCCCTCGCCTCAACTCAGTTTTTCACGTGCTAGTGAAGCTAGAAAGTAACGTAGTCATTTCAAGACAAGTCTCCCACCCAGGATGAACCTGAAGATAGAGCTATTTGGGCACCAACACCAGCATTTATGAATTGATATCTGTTGCACTAATTGGGACAAAAGCATGGTGCCCTGAATCCTGTCGACAGTAGGTATTTGAAGGTATCAAAATGCTTAAAATGAATCCCGCAATGAAATTCAAAGCACTTGCAGGAGGAAGTAATCTCGTGGCCAATGTAAATCGGTTGACAAATCTTGGTTGGCTAAGGTAAATCGATTGCCCAGACCACAACTGCAACATTTCTAGAGCTCTGAACAAGAAAACCAAACTATCCCCATACCAGAGTTGCATCATGGATGACTAATCAAATAAATAGCCTATAGGTCTACAATCTATTAATGCTCTATAATTTATAAAAGAAAATCAAATTAATCGTGTAGACCTCGTTGACTTTGTATTATGAATTTTTTATTTATAACCAACAATAAAGAAACACAGATCAAAGATATTGTACATAAATTTAACAGAATTGGGGAGGAGAACAGGTATATTGTTCTAGGCTTAATTTTAGTCTCAGAATTTAATTAAGAATTGCATATCAAAAGAGCTAATTATATGAAATTACAAAAATCAAATAAATTCCTACAAATCATCACTAGGCTAATCTAATTTACTTTGTAATCAAAAAAGGAAATGGATACAGATACAAAGAGACTACCATCTACAAAAATTACTAGAATTGAAGAGTATAACACCTTATCCAACTGAGATTGAACCCTTGCACACGCGAGCTGATTTGAAAAGCACGGTGGAGAATACCATCTTGTGTAATTTGTGCAGACCTTAATGACTGGGCTATTATGATTTTTTTTCATTTATAATCAACAACTAAAAAAACACAAATTGAAGAGATTGTATAGAAGTTGAATAGAATTGAGGAGGAGAACGAGGATATCTTTCCATGCTTTAGTATAGTCCAGAAATTTAATTAAAAGTTACAAAAATCAAACCAATTTCTACAGATCACTACGCTAATCTAATTTACAATATAATAAAAAAAGGAAAGTAATATAGATACAAAGAGACTGCATACACATAAATTACTAAAATTGAAGACGAGTATATCTCCTTGCCCAGTTGGGATTGAACCCTTCCACACGCCAGTTGATTCGAAAAGCATGGTGAATAATATCATCTCCTGTAGCTGGGATCGAATTCTAATTCGAATATTGATGTAATATATGCCCTCCACCGCTCATTACCACACAACACAACACACATAGACAGGTAGACCAG
Source organism: Pinus taeda (assembly GCA_000404065.3). Classification (NCBI taxonomy): domain Eukaryota; kingdom Viridiplantae; phylum Streptophyta; class Pinopsida; order Pinales; family Pinaceae; genus Pinus; species Pinus taeda. Next base: position 27,008 of record APFE031462118.1, read on the forward strand.
ACGAGACAAGCCTCATAAACACCACAAACTCATATAAGGCATAGACTAGAACAGACTCATATAAAACATGACATGGAACTCTGAACATACAGCGCAGGCGGCCCTGGGAGGAGGCGGAACAAGGGAAGGAAGGAATGCACAAAACAAAGATTTGGACAAAGAATGGAGATAAAATATGAAAAACTGAATTCAACAACCAGGATCTTCTGTACTTGTAGTTAAGCGAATGCACGATTTTAAAATATTCCCATCCATGATGGGAGCTAGACGAGCATCGTGCCAATCTCTGTATCTATTCTTACTCATCTGATTACATTTTATTTGAGAGTATTATTTTCAAGTTCGACTTTCTATTTGATCATTTCAAGGTTTAAGGATTACCCAATGAATTTTTTTTTAAATAAGCTATAACAAAAATTAAATTAAAGAGAGTGTTGCATACCTGTATTCTGGTGCCCACCAATCCTCTGTTTTGTCCCCTGAATCCCGTCGAGAGCATGTAGTTGAAAAGATAAAAATGCTGAAAATGAAGTTCACAGCACATAAAGGAGGTAGTAATCCTGTGGTTGCATCATGGATATCTAATCAAATTAATAATCTATCTTTTTATTTATAATCTATTGATAACCTATAATTTTAAAAAGGAAGACATTACGACAATATTTCGACATGCATTTTGATAGATGTCATTGAGTAAGGTTACACATTTTCTTTCTTATCATTCAGTGAAGTTACACATTTTTTTTCTGCTCGTAATTGTTCTACTGCGTTGAAATAAAATTATAACCCTTAAGGGGACTACTTGCTCTCAGTTTACGAGAGAGCTGACATGTTTCCTTACTCCTGACGCTCAGCTTGTACTTCAATGAACTCATCCATAAGATCCCAAATACTCTGAACCCTCTAAGCAACTCAATCTCTTTGTGCCATAACCATATCTTTTTGTGGCTCTGCCTCTCTTCAAGTCACAAAGTTGAAGCAACAAGCAGGTCTAGGTCCATTTCATTTCATCTCCCAACCCAGGTTTATTCAAGCCATCCTAGCCAAGTTCCGAAGCCGACAATCTAGCCAGTAGCGACAACAGTCGTGGGTTCATTGTCTAGCCTACACGTGATCCCCAACTTCCCATTCTTCTCTTTCAACTTGATCAAGACTTACAGGTAAGTAAAGCAGATTTTAGAGAACCAAGGAACTAATCACTCATTTCTTTAACTAGATTCTATAGATAGTGTTGATATCATTTCTTCTCGTTGAGCCTTAGCCTCGACTTTGTCTTTTTTTTTAAATAGGCAAGTTGTTGCACAGGGAATGCCTTGTTAGATTTTGCAAGGGCGCAAAGATGAACAGGAAAACATAATTTCATTGCAAGGGCACGGAGATGAACAGGAAAGCATAATTTCATTCAAAAGTACACGTGTGTTCAAAGAAATGTAGAAGGGAACTCAGTATTTGACATAAGTGCTTCGTGACGGGGCATTTCAATAAAATAATTAGGAAGGATTGCTCACTTGACATAAGGAGAGCGAGGAAGGCAACAAAGAGCACATTGATAAGCCCTTTTGGTATTACCTACGTACTGCCATTGTTTTGAGATGTTTACATTAAATTCTTGTCAAATGAATGAATGGCTTACCAGTGAAATCAATTGGTCGGGTGACGACATGATGAAGGAAAATGTTTTGGCTATACTCTACTCCAAATTGAAGATTTCAATTTCAATATGACGTTGCAAGAACATCAAAATAGAACACTGGAAATTGAAGTCCATATCCCCAGGCGAGGGAAATTTCAGCTGCTACTGCTGGTTCTGCCTAATGTTCCAGACTGGCTAGTTCTGCTTAATGTTGTGTTGTGTTTCCAAACGAGAAGAGGTTTCCACCTGCCTCACCTCACCAGAGCTACTTCAAAAACTAAACATTGAAACATTGCTCATTGACAAGTAGTTTGTACAAGTAGTATGTACATGCAGATGGCTAGTATTTTTGGCTGACAAGTAGTACATGCAGATCACAGATGCCTTGACAAGTGGAGTAGTACATGTAGATGACGGATGGCTCATACTGTGCAACCACCAAGTGGTGTAGCCAGCGACCTGCTATGTCCTGTTGCCTTATACGTTGGTATATACAAGCATGTTCCTAAGCTTAGCTGAGCTAACATTTAATGCCATCCACTAATGCCAACATTAGATTAGGTAATATGTTTACAAGTTTGAAAATATCAAGCAAACAAAAAATTATAACCTATTCTTTTAGCTTCGTATTAGCTTTGGTCCTCGGGAAGAGGCCAAATAACATGATAAATCAATATGTCTGCAAACTTTGTTTATAGTTGATAAGCCAGGACTAACAAGGAACTCATATAATACTAAACTCCTCATTTCCGATTACTATATTCCCATGTTGGGATGGCATGGACTAATAACATAGGTCGATTCATGAGTATATAACATATTTAAAATACAAAGTGCTACCTATGACAATCAATACGCAAATTTCACTGATGTACTTTAGTTTCAGAATTAATTCAAGAACTAATTGTATATTTACATAATACACTTAAGACATATTGTAGACTTAATTACAGAGGTTGAATCATGAGTTTATAACATATTTAAAAAACATAGTGTTGGTCGTGACAATCAACACATAGATTTCATTGATGTACCATAGTTTCGAAATTAATTCATGAGCGGATTTCATATTTACACAATAAATCTAAGATGTATGTTGCAGAATGAATTACAAAGGCTGATTCATGAGTTTATAACATATTTAAAACACACAGTGCCACCCATGCAAATTATTACACAGATTTCACGAATGCACCGTAGCTTCAAAATTCGCATACAAAGGACTAGATGACTTATCTAGCAAGTGAGTGTTCTTGTTGATTGGAGAAGAGGCGTCGCTTATACTCCCAACCGTAGGCAGATCATGAGATTTCGTCTAGAATCTTCCACCACTGTGTTGGATCTTGATCCGAGAACTTGAAGTGAGCCACAGGAACCTTGTAACTTGCAAGTGGTTTATCAACCAAGACAAAGACAATCGTTTATTGATCTCAGATCTGATTTTTTATTGAAATGTGATTTATTATCTTTTAAAAAGTGTTCATGTATGATTTTAAAGAAAAAACACCAGTGAAATTTCTTTAAAACTTGAAATTGAGAATAAGAACTTAAAATAGAAATTGCAGTAATTCAGAGAATATAATAGCGAGCACATTAACACAATGATACCAAAAGTTTGTTAACGGAGTTCGGCTATCTTCAAGCCTACATCCCCGAGCCCTAATCTTTAGCGGGGAGGGCTTTATATTAAAACTTCAAAGCCATAAATACATAAAAGAAAATTGTTTCAGATATAATCCTGAACAATCCTGCTAAAATCATCTCTATCTCAAGATCCTGTAGCAACTCTCAGTTCTGAAAAATGCTTCCCCGATCTCCCTAAAAGTGCCTTCAAAGTTTTCAGTCTCGCTTCATGTACCTTCTAAAAAAATTCTCTACTACAAAAAATGTTAACACTCTTCCTCTCTTAGCACAATGGAAAAATTGTTAATTTATAGGAAGGAGGTTGGGTGATCAAATCGCGGCCTCTTCATGGTGGTTTGGATTTGCAACTGTATAAATATATTTTAATACATTTTTGAAACAATAATGAGGGGTGGGGTCCTCCGGACCCACTTCTCCCAACCATATATATGCATTTAACATGGCCCATAGGCCTTATCCTTATACATAGGCGGTATGTTATGATAATGGATAATGTTGATTATAATATGGCGGAGGTCTTGGCATGATAAGTTTGGCAGAGGTATGGCGAGCGCCCACCCTTTTTTTTGCGTTCATACATATCACAAACCTTAAATACATGTGGTGGAGGCTTCATAAAAAGTCATATATGATTTGTAGCCGATAGGTCACAGGTTCAAATCATGTTAGCTCTGCCAAGATCCCTTAACAAATTTTGTCGAATCCAGATGCTCCACATGGCGCCCTCTGATAGGGCCATGTGGCATCTCCTAATAGGACCACGTGCTAGTCCAGTCACTACACGGTTAGCTGCCATGTCACTGCCACATCATTGCACAGTCCGTAGTGCCACATCAACACCTAGTTAGAATCCAGTCAGCTGCGACATCGGTGTTGACTGACCGTTGACTACCCATTAACTTTGAGTTTTTTGGAGTTTGCCCTGAAAACTTTGACTTTGAATAACTTTCACATACGGACTCGGTTTTCGCCCTTTCAAGTTGCATTGGAATTGTTTCTATGAGCTCTACATGATGGAACTACTTTCACTTGAATCCAACAATTTTGAATTTTTGGCCTTTTATGGATCCTTCATCATCCATTGATCAATTTCAGATCATTTCCTCCCTGTTGAGACGTTTTGGACCACAAAAATTATTAAATTCCATAAAACAAATGTGAGTATTATTTTCCCACTTGGCCGGTATCTTTCCATCTTGTTCTGGATCTATACACTTTACTCATCTATACAATTGTCAGTAAAACACACGAACTGCAAAGTATATCGAGTCATTTTTCACCCACATCTACATCCATATTTGCTGCTAATGTCCAAGCACCACTAAACGGTAATAAACCCATTAACAACATTGAAAGTATTGACATAGATGAAACCATAGCCTGCTTTTTCTTCATAGCTGAAACAAAGCTCAACTTATCATGTTGCAACTCTTATCGGTGTACAATTTTGGATTCCTTAAGCATGTCTCTCTATTTTTTATTAACTTTAATGATCTCATGCTTAGGTACTTTAGTTGTACAAAAACATTTTGACTAACATAAGCTGCTTGTTTTAACTGTTTCACTATAAAAAGGTATTTATCTGCTTTTATGGGGTGAGAATGTACAATATATTCAATTCTTTTTTTGAACAAGTGATATTGATTATGTTCCCTGAAATATATCGCCTTCCGATCATATAAATACAGGCTACCCAAGACCATCCCACATGTATCCATTTTTACCACATCACACTTCACCTTATCCTTAAATTGAGAATTTATTGCAAATCGTAACATACATTCCTTAGTCACTCGCAATTTTTGGTTTCTTCTCATCCAAATTAAAATATAAGGTTTACGATGCTTTATGGTTTTCAATCCCAATTGCTTGACCACTTTTTCTGAAAGTATGTTAGCTTTGGATCCACTATCTAGTAATGTGTTGATCTTTGTATGTTTCATAAAAACCCTTATATGAAATAACTTGCGTCTAGAACTATTAGAATCATTACCTTCATAATATTTACCGATCATAATCAATGATGTGATCTATGCCTCATCGCCTGAATTTGACCCTAAGTCCATCAGTTTCACTGCTCTCGCAACCTTTTGCTTCCCTTTTCTGATCCACTTCAATTTCATTTCAAGATGCAATTGCCAACAGTGGTCTTCGTCATGGCCCTCTTTCTTGCAATGTTTACAAGAGAGATTTCCAACCTCCATCTTAGTGTAGTTTGATTTCTTCACTTTTCATTTTCCCTTGCTTTTCTTTCTAGATGTGGATTCTAGTGATACCCCAACTCCTAACTTACCTACTTCAATGTAAGTTGCTTGTACTGCCACTTCATTCAGGTTAGTAGGACTAAACATAAATACAGTATTAAAAATATACTCAGGTAATCATCCTATGTATTTCATTAGAGTTTCTTGAGTATACAAAGGAATAATCTAGCATCAACGCCTTCTTACGAAACTCATCTGTATATTCCTGCACTGAATGACCTTTCCTAACTTTTAGTCCTTGTCATCCTATTAAAGTTTTTTTCCTTATATCCCAATCGATAGAATTTATTTCTAAGCGCAGTATGATCCACGTGGATATTGGTGGCCGCCCACCTATTCCACTTGGACCCCCACCATTGTTCTGTCAGCTTTTTTTAGTTTCCTTAATTGTGGCACAATTTACTATTTTTGGCAGTTTTTCATATCCTAAACTTCCGGAGCCTTTTTGAGGCCCTAAACGACATTTTTTAGCAATTTTTTTGGGCAATTTCAGCAAAATCAAGTTTCTAATTGTATTCCTTGAAGAGATCTTTCCAATGAGGTATCATGCACGTTAAACAAAGATAATATAACCAAGTTACAACTCTGGGAAATTGGATGCCCAACTAACCCCAACGGAGCCCATAAAATCTTGGTGTTACAACTCCTCGGGTCAGGGTTTTGGTTGTTTAGGTTTTTCTCTTGTTGTTCAATAATAAAAAGGGCCTTGAGCCTCATTCTAACTCAGTTCAGAGGCATGTAGCCACCACATCTCTTCTCAAAGATAAGCTACCATCACCCGAGCTAGTCTCATTTCCATTATGTTTGTAAGCATATTTCATTATTTGATATTAATGAAAGGGAGTGTTATTTCTGATGCATCTCTGTATTTATGGTTATATCTGTAATTTTTTGCATTCCTTTTCAAATTCAGATCATTGGTATCAGAGAAGTCTGCTCTTTCTATGTTTTTCTTTGCATGTCCCTAACGAAGTCAGGATATAAGGAGTTAGGGCTCAAACTGGTCGAACCTTTGCAAGACCAACTTCGTAAATCCCAACGGCCTCCCATGGGGGAAGAAAAGAAAGACAAGGGAGAAGGAGATCCTATCAAAATATTGCTCGAGGAGGCCCTCGAGAAACAAAGGAACGCAATGATGGATAACTTTTCCTAGATCCTTCAATAGTTGCCCACTAGCGGCGCATCCACATCCAACAACCACTCTAGAGGCTCCACACCTTTTAAGGTACAAGTAAACTTTGACATTCCCATATTTGAGGGCCAAATAGACGCAGATGTCATAGATAAATTATTGAATCTGCTAGAAGGATATTTTTTTGTACATGATTTTTCTAGTTGAGAAAATATTACTTTGGCTCTTCTAAAAGCGCCCCCCACGTCAAGGACTAGTGGGAAATCTATTTTGAGCAAAAGCATGAAAGTACGACTTCATTGTTTTTAGCCTCTCCCACTTGGATTTCATTCTGGGATGCCATCAAGGAGTAGTACTACCCTATCGAGAGCTATAAGGACAAATACATAAAGTGGACCACGCTGCGGCAAAGAAGGGACCAAGATGTGCTAGAGCTTACCAATGTTTTTCATACCCTTCGCACGAAGTTGAGTATCAAGGATTCTAAGAAACATTTGGTACTCAAGTATAGTGGCTACCTACATAGATACATCCAGGACGAGATGGTGTTCCTGGACATCTCCTCGCTCAGCACGGCGTACCAATACACCATCAAGATCGAGAAAAAGTTTAAATAGAAGAAGCGAGACTTTGAATATGCAAATCCAAAGCAACGGAAAGGTTCCCCCAAACCGCATAACAAAGGATAAAGCCAAGGCAGGACAACCCAAGACAACCCGCCAAGGCCAAAAGCAAAGCACAACACTATGAAGTTGAAGAAGGACACGACAAAGTGGTGTTAGTTCCATAAGAGCTCCACCCACAACACAAGTGAGTGACGGGCCAAGCAGTCACAGGTGGTTGAGCTTAAGGCTTCAGAATCAGATGCATGTTCCAACTCTGAGTCAAACCCAACAAGGGGAATGACAAAGGGAAGCAGATTATTGATGCAGATCCCAACACAACCTCGCCACCAAAAATATCTAGAAGGAGGAACCCGAAGATCCAGAGGAGGAGGAGCGTCTCTTCCACTCCCAGATGTAGGTAAAGGGTTCCCCACTACAATTCATTGTCGACAGTGGGAGCCAAAAAATCCTCATTGCAGCAGAGGTCGTGAAGTGGTTGGGCTTACCAACCACAGCACACCCACAACCATACACCATCGGGTGGCTTCACCAAGGACAGGATCTGCACATGAGCCAACAATGTCACCTTCTATACATCATCAAGCCCTTCATGAATGAGGTATTATGTGACGTTGCTCCCCTTGATGTTTGTGATGTATTATTGGGCTAACAATACTTGTGGAAGTGACATGTTGTGTATGAGTCAAGGCCTCACACTGTTATTGTTACATTGGGAAATAAGTTGTATAGGATACCAGAGGTAGTACTGCCTACCTCCATTTCTCTGATTACTACAAAACAATGCAATAAGCTCATTTCAAAATCTGAGAAATTTGTTTCCCTGATGATACGCCCTCAAGGAAAGAAGAATACGGTGGCCACGACCTCCAGACATGGCCCCTCCGCACAACAAGAACATATGGACAAGGTCGTAGAGGAGTATGAGGACATCTTCACCTCCCCCGCAGGGGTGCCTCTGCACTATCAGTTCAAGCACTCCATCAATCTGACCCCGGGTGTGTCGTTACCCAATGGACCAATCTATCGGTGCTCCATTCTGGAGAACAACGAAATCAAGAGGAAAAATCAGGATCTGCTACAGAAAGGTCACATTCGGCCGATTTCATTGCCCTGTGGGAGCCTAATCATGTTGGTACAAAAGAAAGATGGGACTTGGAGACCCTATATTGACTATCAGGTGTTGAACAAGATCATTGTTCGGAATAGGTACTCAATCCCACAGATTGATGACATTCTGGACCAACTCAAGGGGGGAATATTTCAGCAAGATCAATTTGAAGTCCAGATATCACCAAGTACTAATTGAACCCTCCGATGTGTGGAAGACTGCCTTCAAAGCCAAGAAGGGCCTTTTCAAAAGGTTGGTTATACCTTTTGGGTTGAAAAATGCTCCTCCAACCTTAATGAGGTTGATGGATGACATCTGTGGCCATTCGCCAACTCATTTGTAGTGGTATACTTGGATGACATCCTGATCTTCAGCCGGAGTTGGGAAGAGCACCACCACCACATCCGACAGGTTCTCCAAACAATGCGGCAACACAAGTTGTGTACCAATTTGGAGAAATGCACTTTTGGCATGACCCAAGTTCAGTATCTGGGATACATTATTGATGAACAGGGGTGCATGTGGATCCAGCCAAGATCCAAGTCATTTGGGATTGGCCAGCCCCAACCACTCTGACAGAGCTCCACAGCTTTCTAGGTCTTGCCAATTTCTACTACAGGTTTGTGTTAGGGTTCTCTCATATCACTTGGCCCTTGAGTCAAGTCACCAAAGGAGGAGCGAAAGAAAATTTTGTTGGTCTGAATCTCAACAAAAGGAATTCGTACAGTTGAAACATTGTCTCTGCTCTGCACCAGTGCTCACATTACTAGACTTGCAACAACTATTTGAGATCAAGACCAATGCCTCTAACTATGCTATTGGGGCAGTCCTTACCCAATAGGGGCATCCAGTGGCATATCAGAGTGAGACATTTTCATAGTCCAAAATTTTCCCACTTTTCACAAAGAGATGTATTCCATTGTGCAGGCCTATTGACAATGGAAGCATTACATTTTTGGGAAGGAAACGGTCACCCACACATACCACTGACCCCTGCAGTTCATACATACACCGTCAAAAGTGGTCCACATACCTGCAACAGTTCCATTTTAATATCAAGTACAAGAAGGGTAGCACAAATAATGTTGCACACTGCCTCAACCGACCATTGATCATGGCATTAACCACCGTACTCAAGTCTTATGGGCATGAGACTTTTGATTGGCCACTTCTCTACAAAAGTGACTTGGAATTCGACCACACATACCATACGCTCTTGAAGGGTCAGCAAGTTCCAGACTTTCACCTCCAGGATACTTTTTTATGCCATCTGGGACACCTTTGTGTTCCTTCAAGTGAGCGTGTGAAGATTATTTGGGAAGTGCACTACAGTCGAGCTACTAGCCATTTTGGGGTCGAGAAAATAGTGGCAGTACTGCAGAAGTATTTCTATTGGTCGAATCTTGGATAGGATGTTAGGAAGTACATCAGATCCTGCACTGCCTGCGCCATTTCCAAATTGACTATCAAGAAGCAAGGTGTCTATACTCTGGTACCTACCCCTAGTCGACCTTAGGAATCCATCTCCATGGATTACATGTCAGAACTTCCTTCTACTAAGCATGGAAATGACTGTGTTTTTGCAGTCATCGACAGATTCTCGAAGATGGCCATTATGGAAGCCTGCAAGTAAGCCACTGCTAAATTCTTCGTTGAACAAGTGTGGGTACACTTTGGTATCCCACAGACTATCATCTCAAATCGAGATAACAAGTTGCTCATTACATTTTGGTCCAGTCTCTCGTCGATGTTGGACACCAAGCTCACTAAGTCCACAACTTTCCATCCCCAACTGATGGCCAGACAAAAATCGTCTACAAGATGATTGTATACATTTTGTGCATGTACAACTCAAATAATCCACGCACATGGGATGAGAGCCTCCCCTATGTCTAGCACAACTACAACTAGGCTCTCCACAGCTCGACTAGGCACAACCCTTTTAAGGTGGGCTTGGGATTCCAACCACTATGTCCCATTGATGTGGCCATACCATTTGCAATGACTCAAGAAGATTCGGCTCATGTCCAGTCCAACGTCGACAAGGAAAATAGCTTCATTGAGCACATTCAACACATCCCCCAACAATTCCATGACATATTGGACAAACCCAATGTTAAGTACAAGCAACGACATGATCAGCATCGGGTGCCAAACAAGTTCCAAGTGGGCAACAAAGTTTGGCTACATTTGTAGAAGGAGCACCTCGCTAGGCCCCACCACAAGATTCGCCCACTTCGATATGGGTCATACACCATCACCAAGGCTATGGGAGATAATGCTTTTGAACATAGCATTCCCCCATTTCTTAGCCTGCCATTGCTAAACTCTTCTTTGAATGAGTGTGGGTACACTTTGGGATCCCATAGTCTATCATCTCAGATTGAGACAGCAGGTTCCTTAGTACATTTTGGTCCAGTCTCTAGTCGATGTTGGACACCAAGCTCACTAAGTCCACAGCTTTCCATCCCCAAACTGATGGCCAACAGAGATCATCAACAGGATGATCGTACACATTCTGCACATGTAAAACTCAAAGCATCCATGCACATGGGATGAGAACCTCCACTATGTCCAACACAACTACAACTAGGCTCTCTACAGCTCGGGTGGCCACAACCCTTTTTAGGTGGGCTTGGGATTCCAGCCATTATATCCCATTGATGTGGCTATACCATTTGCATCGACTCAAGCAAATCCAACTCATGTCCAATCTAAAGCCGACAAGGAAAATAGCTTCATTGATCACATTCAAACATCCACCAATAGTTCCATGACATATTGGAAAAAGCCAATCCTAAGTACAAGCGACGACATGATCAGCATTGGGTGCCACACAAGTTCCAAGTGGATGACAAAGTCTGGCTACATTTGCAAAAGGAGCACCTCATTGGGCCCCACCACAAGATTCGCCCGCTTCGATATGGGCCATACACCATCACCAAGGCTAAGGGAGATAATGCCTTTGAGCTCAGCATTCCCCCATTCCTTGGCCTACACCCAATGTTCAATGTGGATCTCCTTTGACCATACTTTCCACCATTACTAGACACATCCGACATTGCAAAACACCTCACACCAACAGAGTTAAATCCAGACTACATGGAACAAGTTGTAATTGATCAGATCATGGACACATAGATCAAGAAAACTCACCAGCAAAAGATCCAATTGTATTGAGTTTTCAAAGCCGGCCAACTCCTGCACCAAGGAAAATGGCTGACTAGGGACCAAGTTCAGCAGAAGTTTCCTCATCTCATGGAGGAACTCAACGTAATGGAGACCATTGCTTCCTAAGGGGGGAGGAATGATCCAGGTGGATATTGGTGGCCACCTTCCTTTCCACTTGGACCCCCACCATTGTTCTGTTAGTTTTTTTCACTTTCCTTAATTGTAGCACAATTTACTATTTTTGGCAGTTTTTCGAGTCTTGGACTTCTGGAGCCGTTTTGAGGCCATAAACGATGTTATTTGGCAATTTTTGTGTGCAATTTCAATGAAATCACGCTTTTAGTTGTAGTCCTTGGAGAGATCTTTCCAATGAGGTATCATGCACATCAAATGGAGATAATATGACCAATTTACGACACCGCGAAGTTGGTTGCCCAACCAACCCCAACGGGGCCCATAAACTCTTGGTGTTACATCTCCCCAGGTTAGGGTTTTGGTTCTTTAGGGTTTTATCTTATTGTTCAATAATAAAAAGGCCATTTAACCTCATTGTAACTCAGCTCAGAGGCATGTAGCCGCCACATCTCTTCTCAAAGATAAGCTACCATCACCCGAGCTAGTCTCATTTCCATTCTGTTTGTAAGCATATTTCATTATTTGATAATAAGGAAAGGGAGTGCTATTTCTGCTGCATCTTTGTATTTATGGCTATATCTATAATATTTTGCATTCCTATTTAAAATCGGATCACAATAATAAAATCAAACCATGATGGAAAAATCTTACTGATAAGTTGAGTACCTTTCTATAACTTACTCTGCCATCATATCAAAGTTGTGCCTTCTAAACGAAGCGATGCTCGCCTGCTTTTGACTTCATCTTCAGTTATCCATTGCACGCTACAGTAAACCTAGATTTGTCTAACCCAGTTGTCAAGCTTCTTAGCATCAACTTATCCATTGTACATGGGTAACTCAAACTTAACATTGAGATTCAACAGTGGTTTCGAAGTTTTAGATGGAGTCAAGAGAGAAGTGATAGGGTCTTTTATATCGCTTTCATTTTCTTTTCCAGGTTGTGATGGTTGTCCCTCTTCGTCTTTAGGTTTTGCGTCTTCATCTTTTTCTTTCTTAAAGTCTCGATACATTTCTTCGACCATGGCTCGCAAAGTCATGAAAGCATCCACAAAGCTTGCATCAGGTCCAAAAGGATGATCATGACTTCCTTCTTCAATCATCTCTTCTCCTCGAGTTATCCTTCTTCTCGATCCAACTTCTTGATCTCCTTCAACAAATTCTCCTTCACCAAACTTTGATTTTCTCCTGGTGATCATGCACACTTACCAATCACAATTATCAATTAGGCTTTGATGCAAAATGATCTCAAATCTGATCTTTTATTGAAATGAGGTTTATTATCTTTTAAAAATTGTTAATGCATGACTTAAAAAAACACACCATTAAAATTGCTTTAAAACTTGAAATTGAGAGTAAGAAATTAAAAATGGAAATTGAAGCAATTCAGAGAATATAACAGCAAGCACATTAACAAGCACATTAACACAATGACATCAAAAGTTTGTTAATGGAGTCATCTATCTTCAAGCCTACATCTCTGGGCCTTGCTCTTCAGCGAGAAGGCCTTTATATTAAAACTTCAAAACCATGTAGAAACTTTCGTTTCTGAAAAAGGCTTCTCGGATCTCCCAAAAAGTGACTTCAAAGTTTTCAGTCTTGCTGCCTATACCTGCTCAAAAACTTCTCTGCTGCATAAAATGTCACCACTACTCTCTTGGTGCAATTGCAAAATAATTAATGTATAGGCAGGAGATCGGGGGATCAAATCTCAACCTCTTCGCGGTGGTTTAGATTTGCAACTGTATAAATATATTTTAATACATTTGTGAAACAATAATAAGGGGTGGGGTTCCTTATACCACTCATCCCAACAATATACATGCATTTAACATGGCCCATAGGCCTTATCCTTATACATAGGCGGATTAATGGAGGCATCATGTTATGATAACGGATAAGGTTGGTTATAATATGGTGGAGATCTTAGCATGATAAGGTTGGCGGAGGTATCGTGGGCCCACCATTAATGGCAGGCTCCTGCCCTTCTTTTTTCGTGTTCATACATATGACAGACCTTAAATACATACGGTGGAAGCTTCATAACAAGTCATATGCATAGCCAAATGGTAAGATATTAGATTTGTAGTTGACAAGTCATAGGTTCAAATCTCGTTAGCTCCGTCAAGATCCCTTAACAAATTTTGTCGAATCCAGATGTGCCACATGCCACCCTCTGATAGGGCCACGTGGTGCTTGATGATAGGACCACGTGCCTAGTCCAGTCACTACGCAGTCAACTACCACATCATCACATAATCCGCAATGCCACATCAACACTTAATCAACATCTAGTCAGATGCCATGTCAGCATTGACTGCCCATTGGTCGTTGACTTTGACATTTTTAGAGTTTTCCCTAAAAAAATGACTTTCAATAACTTTCACATACGGACAAGGTTTCCACCCGTTCAATTTGTGTTAGAACATTTCTACGAGCTCTACGTAATGGCATTGCTTTCACTTGAATACAACAACTTTGAATTTTTGTCGTTTTTTGGATCGTTGATCATCCATTGATCAATTTCAGATCATTTATTAGCCTCATCAAGCACTGTGGTTCGTCAATATCAATAAGCACCAATGACCTATTGTGCAAGTGGTTTTTTATCAGCTAAGGACAAGCACAGTGGTTATCAACCACAACAAGCATTGTGGTTTGTCAGTCCCAACAAGCACCAGTACATACCATAACGCTTGTTCCTACTCAGGCCTGGTGAGATCCCTGCAAAGAAACTAGTACAAAATAGGGAAGATCACCCTTTGTAAGGTCGTATTCCTCAGTATTCTTGGGTGTCTTTGTGATCAGTTCATGTTCTCCTTTTAAAGGTGGTGTGGATTGCCTCATGTGACCACTAGAGTCCCATGTCCTGACCCTTCACAGCAAGTTACCACTTTGGAGTGCTATTATATGACACTGCCATAACTTCAAGGTTTCCCTTTTTATATCCTCAACCCATGTGCCTCTCCTCATGTTCTTAACATACATTCCATATTTTTTTTGTGCTACACTTTTTAATTAGCTTAGACTCAATCTATGAAGCCTCGAAGCTTTCAGAGTAATTTGAAGTACTAATAAAAAGGGTCATTTCCATTACCTTTATCCGAAGAAAAAAATATCTAAGCTCATTTTCAATGGGAAAAGATTTAATTGTCATTAATGAAACACTGCATAGGACAAGGTTATCCATTCCTACATAAATGAAAGAAATGACTCCACTAAGAAGCCATATTATAAAAATCAATTAGTTTGAATTCGTATTTCAAATTAAATTTGTTAACCCATAATTAATTTAATTAAAATTATCACTAATAATTTGTCATTAATTAATTTAATGTATAATTATTAAATTTTTTGTTAACACATGATGCCTTTTCCTTGGCGTTGATAATCATTAATCACACAATAAACATGAAGCACATGTTATTCCTTGCGATATCATTGTCGAAATGTAATTACATTTTTACTAGTAAATTTTTTTATTATGTTAACCACACAAAGTTACCATACAAGTAATCTAAAATTGCGTTGAGATATTTAATTACATAATTTATAGAGATGCAGGAGTGCTACACCATCAAGGTGAAGTAAGGGAACAATTTTACAACCAATAATGATCAATCATCCAATTCTAGTTGTGATCCATTCTAGAAAGTCTATAAACATTAAATGAAAGTAGTTAGAATACAAAAACGATTGACGTACTTCACAACAAATGACCCACCTTCATCAAATGAGTAAGCTAGATGGATGAGTGCATTAACTGGAGTATGGATGAGAGGAATTTGAGGCTAGCTATCTATGGATCATTATAGGGCTACTAGTTGGAAAACTGCATCTTAGGAGAAACATTTTCTCCTAGGGTTAATCAAGCACGTGGGTGGGTCTGTGATTCGGGTCCAGGTGTCAAGAAGGACCCTTCGAAGACCTTTTACTATTGTGATGTGTTAAATTTCAATTTTAAAAGAACATAAATGAATACATGTGCATGTTGTAAAGAAGAGGAACATGACAATCATCAGTAACATAAAACTCAAGCCATTGATAACAGAGTTCGTCCAGGAGGGACTACGTCTTCGGGCCCCGGCATCAAGATGGTGTAGGCCACTACATTAAGTGTTGTCAATAGTGATGATGTACATAAGAGGTGATGTCGCTATCATACAAGGAAAATGCCCTCACGCAGGAGTGGCTCCAAGAGATGTTCCGCTGCAGGAACTCTCAGTGAAAAAGGACTCCTATCAGTATGATTCAAACTCATGCATGATGAGCATCCCACCAACATAGCATAAAAGGGATCTCAATGCAAACATACATGACGATGCATGAGTATCCCATCAACATAACGACAAAAGGATCTCAAATAAAACATGACGAATCATGACAACAAGTACATCCCACAAATGATTCTGCGTCACATCAAGGAGGAATCATGAAACAAGTAAGAAACAAGATCCCATATCAAACATCAAATAGGGATTTGTGAAGCAAAATTCATCGCAAAAGGAAGTACATGAATACACTACATATATCTCACATCCTGGGGCCATCTGAAGAAGAGGATGTCAAGTTGTTGAAGTTGTTTGTACCATCGATCTCATGGCATCGAATCACATGGAAATGGATACTCGCACATGAACGCTGACACTTGCACTCCACTTAGAAAAGTGGCCAAAAAATGAAATGAGAAAATGGAAAATCTCAAAGCGCCATGAAATTTGTGGTGTCAAATAGTGCAAAATCGACTATCAAATTTCTGAATTCTAAGAAAATGGAAATCTAGGGCTTAAGGAATCTTTTAAATTCCCCTTAGATTCCTTAAAGATTCCCTCCTCCAGGTCCTCTGCAAACTGCTGCTCAGATCAAGAAACTAACTACGCCATTGGTTTTGTGTCGCTGAGAGGTGTAAAATCGACATAAAATTTATCCAATTTGGACACTGAAAAATTTCACCCTCCTGGAAATTTTGCCCAATCACGGTTCCCCCTGCAAATAAATTAATTAAAAAAAATCATGCTCGATTTCCCTGCGCGCTCCTGGTTACTCCATCCTTGGGCGCACTAAACAAATGATAGGTTTATATAAATTTTATGGGCAGAGTTTTTCAAAAATCTTGTTTGGCATTGTGGTTAAAAATCCCAAATTTAAATGAGGAGGTCGGGTGGTCAAATCCTGACCCCTCCATATTTACCCATCTTCTGGTTTTTTTTTTAATTGTATTTATTTGTTTTGGGGATCAGGTCCGCATTGGGCGGCCCGCCCCTTAACTCTCGCATCTCATATATTAAAATGGGGGCACTTTTTGTTGGTGTATGTTTTGGGTTTGGTGGTTGGAGTGTGACATGGTTGGTTGGGTCGCCCGTGGTGCAGGCCAGCCACATGGCCGGGCGGGTTCAATTCCCGCCAGCCCAAATATATGGTAATATATATATAGAGGGGTTAACGAATTTAGGCTTCTGTGATCCATATCAATTTTGAGAAGGATCTTCGGCGAAAATCACATAGAGATATTTTAGTCAACATGTTTTGAACCAACCAGTTTGGTTCATCGTCAGGACAAGTTGAATGAGCATAACTTGCTATGCAATAAAAATAGATCAGGCAGAATATGCCATGACCAAATTTCCAGATCAGGTAACGGCTAAAAAGATAACAGCGAGATTTGACTAGGAAATGGCTAGCTAGACTATGAAGGGCATAAGAAAAATCAATTATTAATTTCCTTATGAACATAAATGGATAATTTTATAATTATAAATATGTTCGAATAAGCAAGTTAATATATTATAATCATAAAATAATTCAAGTAATAAAAATTAGTTAATTATATATTTAAAATATAAGTTAAAGGGACATTTAATTCTTAATTTAAATTAAGTAAATTAATTAATTAGTTATTAAATAGTTTATAAATATTAGTTAGTTGTAAAAGTTAAAATAGAATAATCTATAAATAGTTAATTCTATTTTAAATATAAGCTGAAAGGACATATATTTATGAATATATATTAAAATAAATGGATTAGTTTCAAATTCAAAATCAAAGAGTAACCCTATATAAAAATATTAGAGAAATCACAATATTAATTAATAGTTTATTAAGGGGTAAAAAAT
>APFE031462137.1:0-10836 GCA_000404065.3 Pinus taeda
ATGTGCTCCATTATTGAACCTTTTGTTTGAGACTTACCAATTAGCTAAAAAAAATGTTACTTTTTGTATCTTCATAATGTGCTATCAATTCTTCCGTAAAAAATGCCCAAGTGATAAATTTTTTATGAGAGAAAATACATTGATACCATACAAACTGATTTGGTTCCAATATAAAGTTGCAATATGTACCTTTTGTGTGTTTTTCACATTATTGAGATCGAAAAATTGCTCCATCTGTAATATCCATGTTGCGGGATCCTTGCCATCAAACTTTCTCATATCGATTTTTGGAATATGGTGGGTCTTCAATCCAACATTAGAGTCTATGGAATCATGATTAAAATTTCTTTTGTTCTCTTCATGAGTTTCCTTTAGTACCTTTTCACCATTAGTGACCATTCTTTGTAGCAACTTATTCATATTTATTGCCAGTTCTTCCATCTTATCATCCATGCCATCAATTTTAGTATCCATGCCATTCATCTTAGCGTCCATGCCAGTCATCTTAGCTTCCATGCCATCCATCTTAGCTTCTACACCTTTCTTTAAATAATCCATCTTAGCTTCTACATCTTTTCTTAAACCATCCATCTTAGATTCTGTTGGTTTTTGTGCAAGTGACACTTGTTGCACTTGTTCTTGTAATTTTGATATATCATGTAGCATTTCTTCCTCTTCTTCATGAGTCATGCTAGAGCTTTCACGTTCCTTACTAGGTGTTTGCATTTTCTTTCCTCGGGGCATTAGTTACCGATAATAATGCTCTACTATGCCCTTTGAATTCCTTCAAAATAAATTTCAAACCAATATTAAGCAAAAATTTAAAAGAATATACACACCTTTCTTCACTTTGTAGGAGCTGGATATTGCCTCTGATGTATCTCTGTACATTCAAATCATCCAGTTCTGAAATTGTGACCTGCAATATCCCTCTGTGTCCTCTTTCCAATGCCACCAGTCTGATCCAAATTGGATTCTCCAAGGAAGAGTTATGTGAAATCTCCCACAGTGACCTGATTATGGACTAGTTCAGTAGGGCGAACTTGTACGATGTGCCACGAGTCCCTGTTTCATCTTTTGGCTCTAAAAACTATATACAAGAAACTACAGGCCGTCCTCTTTCTGCACCTTCTTACGAAATTTCAATCCAATACTCAGGGAACAAGTTATGATGATTTTCCCCAGGTCACCTGTTTGGAATGTAATTCAGGAGTCTGCAAAATACCAACTTCATCAGATCATATCTCCGCAAATATAGCGCAAAACGCTCTGAAATTTGGACCCGAGCTTCAGCACGATGTCTTCTCAATTGGTTTTTTTTTTTTTTAGCTTCTGAAACGTCGCAGAAAAAAAGTTATTGCAAAATGCCACGATGACCTGTTTGGAGCAGCGAAACCCTAAAATCCAAAGCTCTGATACCAAATGTTATGAACCAGCTCAAGAAAAGATAGAAAAGATAGATCAACGACTTAGAATTCAACGTCTTCGAGGGGGAAACCTCCTTTACATTACATAAATGAGCAATTCTTGGATGATACAAATGACAAAACCTCCTTTCTATATATAGGAGTCTAAGGAGTCACAATATAACCCAGCCTACCTAATAATAATAATATAAAGCCACAAAAATAACAATAGAGGGATTCTATGGGGCACAGTAATAACAGTATGGGTGAAATAGGGGCACAACAATATTAATAAGGGGTATAACTACAATAGTAATGGGGCAATCACTAGTATTATAGGGACCCAACAGGGTTTCCGTCCAGTCAACAACTCCACTAGATCCGATGTGTCATTTTTTTCCAAATATGGCATTTCATCAACCATGGCCTCTTTTCAGAGCTTGACATCCTCTGAATCTACTTCCTCCCTAACAGATCTGGGATCATCATCAGTAATAGATAAAGAAAATTTTGAACAGAAAGCAGATAGAATATACCTTTCTGGTTGCCTTCTTTCTCAAATTGATCTTCTCACAGTTGGATTTTGTGGCTCTTCATCTTCTTATTCTTATTCTGTTGTAGAGTCTGATTCTTCCTCCTTTAGCTCAAATTCTTTCTTCTCAAGTTCCTTTGGTAGGACTTCATGTTTAATAACATATTTCACCTCTCTAAACACCACATCTCGGTTATACACAACCTTCCTTGTTTTTGGGTTCTGTTGTGGCCAGCAACAACCCCCCTTCTTATTTAGTGTTATTACTAATACTAAATAAGTGGGGGCCCTTAGTAAAAAATTTAAAAAAATCAATTAGTGCTTGTATTTCCCTTGTCAATAAACCTACCATCATAAACTTAGGAAAATACCCTTGAAAAATCTAAAAAGCTTAAGTTTCATGATAAGGTAGGATAAAATCACTCCTTAAGAAATATCGCATCACAAAAAGGATAATAGGATACCTCCTTACAAGCCGAATTCTAAGATTGTGAGATTACATATTAAAAAACATATATCGCATCGCATGCCTCAAATATCACTTACGCTGAAAAACCTCAAACCGCTGATATGCGATGGCACAAATCACAAAATCACATTTTGTAGAGAACATATTAACAGAAAATTGTCATATGCCGCGCTCCAGCGATATTGCGAAGCAAATCGCAAAATTGCTTCGTCGCAGATCGTTCAGGCTCATTGTTCGAGAAAGCTTTTTCCATAAACCGAGACCTGGTTATGCGCTTTAATGCTAATTAATGAGTTAGTTGCCAACTGTTAATGAAATATGGTTTTGTGCTTATCGAAGAGCCATTTCACGTAAGGTGATATATTTTATATGTCTTCGGCATTTAAAGCTTTCTCATCACATTTCCTTATCATTATTCTCACCTCACTTGTAAACTGCAGGAACGAAGAACAGAGAACTATACAAAGCAGTATTCAGGATATTATGGGAAAGAAAGGCAAGGCTCCGAGTTTTGAAGACAAAGAAATGACGCCCTTGTATACAGACACTGCCTGTAACAGAGATGCTGGTATTACCACTTTGGAAGGCATGTACAGTTTACTTGAGGAAGAGAATCCCAAAATAATGGAGGTTACAGCTACTGCGAGCTTACATGGGTCTTTTGAGGCATCTATTTCAGAGCTAGCTTTCTCGTTCTTGCACCGGATAGCAGCAAGTCCAAAGCTTCTCCCCTACACGGACATGGTTAAATGGGTACTAGACAGCGCTGACATCAAAAACAGACAATTTAAGACTCATGGTCAAGGACTCATTGGCTCATTCACTCCACAAGATTTGAAGCTCATGTATCATTTACCAGAGCCACAGGTGACTTATAACAAACAGTTCATAGAGAAGTTTGCTAAAGAGAATGAAGACCTGGCAGAATGCACCAAAGCATGGTCAAGGAGAGACAAACCACTAAAAATAGATAAACATGGTACGTATAGTACTGGTTCTCTCACTTCCCCGTATTGCTTTGCCGCTATTATGCTCTGTAGACTTTTTGGAAAGCCAAACATTAACAAATTTTCATCTGAATGGCTACCATTATTCGATGCCACCATTAATGCTATTGTTATGGATTGGGCTAAAATATTGTCTGACAACTTAGCCACAACCATTTTAAATTACTGGTCTAAAAGACCTGCTTCTCAAAGAATTTATCCCCCTTTATACTTATCTGCATATGTGATGGATGTGATTTGTTATATTTCCAGGTTTCCTTTAATGGGTTGGAAATGGACGACTCAAGACCCCTTACCCATTCATATTTATCATAAAGAATTGTGGGATTCTAATTTCACTCCATATTTCTACAAGATTTGTCACGGAATCATGTTGCCCCTGTACAAAATGTTGTATGATAAGGATGCTCCAAGATTTTCTCCTGAAGCATAGGTAGATATACTCCCTGTCGCGAGATGGTTCAAAGAAGAACTGTTTACATATGTCAGGGTATTCGTAAGTCTCACTTCCCCTCATGCCTTACCTTTGTATGTTCCTGATAAACTCATGGCATGAGAAATTTCTTATCAAACCTGTGGAGAAGGAGGTTTGACTAAAGATTTGAAGGAAAAAAAGAAGGCTATTTGGCCATAATTTCCTGTAGCCTATGGGGCCTTTTCACTATTTGATGTAGGCCATGCATTCAAACAAGTAAACAACATAACATGTCTACAATTGTTCAAATTTCCAGGAAGACCGTTCGACCCTCATGATATTGCTAAGAATTTCACTGTTGCAGTCAAAATAAAGGTGTTTTCTAAAGAAGATGATCTTTTTGATGACATGTTCCAACAGAAAAGTACGCTTAAAGAAGTTCTGCATTTGGCCCAAATGTGAATCCCTCCAGCAGAATTTCAAGAGTTCAAGATATACAGAGAGAGGAGGTTAGCTAATATCCCTTTGGAAAAATTACGCTTGGAACCCGTAAGGGAACCAACTCCAAGTATTAGTCTCAATGGAAGTTCAGGCACAAATAGATCTAAATCTAAGTCTAGGAAAGAAACATCAGAACATTCTAAGAAGTCTGAAAGTGACCATGATAAAAGAGAGGGGTTCGTAAGGGATACTGCCTAGTCAAAAGAGCTCCAACAACAACAGGTTTTAACCTCTCCACAGATAGATCCTCCCCCTCTCATCCTTCAGGCACCATTAGTGAGAACCGAGCTAGATAAAGAATGGGAAACCTTCAATGATTTAATAAATCTCGAAGGGCAGAGCACAAAGACACCTGTGAGTAATGTACATGCAACAAAAGATATAGTCACAGGAACAATTAGCAATGTCTCAGATATGGAACATACTCCCATTACCTCGTCCTCTGAACTTATACTCAAGATAGAGGAGATTCCTCCTCTTGATGTATTTTATAGTCCACAACACAAGGTAGTAGTGAGAAGACAAAGGAAGAAAAGAAAATTGGAAAACATGCTCTCTCATGATGCAGAGCAATTAGACGTTCTATGGCAAGACCCTACTACCGATCCCACTGAAAATCTCACCAAATTATCTCAGATCGCAGGAGCATATGCCTCTGTGACCATTGATAAAGCATTTGAGATACATCACCTACTGAAAGAGAAGGAAGACCAGATACAAGTTTTACAGCAACAGTTGTAACAAGCCAACACCAACAACGAAGCACAGAAATAGCTTGAAAGATTACAATAGGAGTTCCAACAAATGCAGATAGGCTACCAGAACAATTTGTTTGAGAAAGAAAAACAGTTACAGGATATGCAAGAGATGCACAAGGATGATTCTAAGTTTACATAATTCATCACAGAATCCATTTCCTTAAATCATCAACTATTACAGCAACATGAAGCATTGTGCCAAAGAATATCACCGTGGAACTCGTATTGCGAAATAAGCGATAAAATCACTAATAAAGTCGTGGACTTACGACATGATTATGATTTAATTGATAAAAGAGTTACTGAATATTTGGCTTGGCAAGAAACAGAGGAGGGGAAAAGAGCAGGCGCACCAATAATTAATGACAATCATAAGGAAATTCTCTTTAACAAATGGGATGCGCAAATGAGGAAAGCAGAGCAAGCAACAGAAGAAGCAGCCATAGCACCAAACAATGTTATTGACTGCATAAATGAAAATTTGCATACGACAAATCTGATCTCAAAAACCACTCTAGGGTATTTACCAAAAGTACAACAACTGCAAACAGGCTGGAGGCAAAAGGCTCAAGAAAAAGCATAATCAATCAAAAGATTAACTAAGTTGAATTGGGATTCTTACTGGGCATATTTGGTAAAACCACATAGCCATTGCATGACTCTCAAATGCATCATCAATTGTGCCGAGAAGATGGCGCCAGCTCTTGCTGATTTCGTTTTCACAGGACAGTTAAAGTCTGAAGTAGGCCAACCAACTCTTCTAAAGCAAATGCTGAACGCTTGCGATTTCAAGGAATAGATACAAAAATAGTTAGTTGTTAGTTTTAGATTCAATGTTAGTATTAATTTTTCTTTATTTTTGCCTGAAAGAAGGACAGTCATTTAAACCGTATCCTACATTTTTGTAATAAGTTATTTTTAGATTTAGTTAGTAGTATTTAAACCCTTCTCATGCATTTAGAGAAGGGTCCTGAAATTTATCAAAAACTTGTCCTCAGAACATGCACTTTTGCACCCTCCGAGGAGGTTTTGATGAATGAATGGAACATGATTTATTAATATCTGCATTTAATATCTGTTATTGATGTTGCACTTCTGTACTCTTAGTGGATGTTGGATTAAGAAGAGATAAATCATTATCGCTTGAAGCTCATGAGTAGAACTAGTTATAAATGGTACTTCTATCTCTTAACTATTTCTGCCTTTGTTTTAAAGTGATATTCATGTTTAATTATTTATATATTGATGCGTGAATGCCTGAGTTATCATTTGGAACTTTTGTACGGTGATAGCTATTTATTTATCCTTAATGTATGAGTAGCTTATTATGTGATATGTTTTTCACAACTGTTTCATCTAACTTTATACGAAGTGGTTTATCTCTATTGAATTCTTTTCTCATTATAGTTGAATGATCTTTATTACCAATTGTTATTTGAAATAATTTTAGATCGCATAACGAAAAGATTACACCCCAGGTTAGTGTAGAATTAGATACTTCTGTTTATTAGAATACAATTGCATGTCATTAGATTAGAGTTAGAATTAGAGCATCTCACTTAGGAACTTTTAGAAAATAAATATCAATTCTCAACACACACACACACATAAATTGGGAAATTGGTCTCATATCCCTAGTCAGATCCACTATACCAAACGGAAAAGGAGCTACTAACCAAGGTCCGGACCGGGTGGGTATCCCCCTTGTTGTAGACCCAATTTTCGGGGCTTCAACATATTTGGCGCTAGAAGGAGGGCCTCGAACTGTGAATGAAAAGTAAGTCTAAATCTAAATACCATTTTGAGAGTAAATCGCCCTCACCATCTCCCCCAACTTCTCCATCGCATTTAAAATCTTTAAATCCAGAGCCAGAAGTCAAAAGAACAACAACCATTGCTACAAACCCTGACATTTCAAAAAAATCTACCATTGAACCTCCTGAAGTTGAATCTTTGATTCACAAACTTCAACAATTTTCTATATCTCCTCAAAGATCTAATAAATCTCAAGGTAGCGTGACTTCGCAATATAACCCTGCTCATCCTCTTACCAGATTAAAGAGCGAAAAGTTTGGTGTTCAGCCAATCGAGTTAGCTCTACCCACAAGGAAGAGAGCAAGGAAATCACCTAAAGGGTCCGATAGCGAGACTCTTTCATCATCATCATCCATCTCAACTTCTTCACCGCGAAGTCAACCATCCACTCCCCCACTTCAGATCATTGTCCATCAGTCCATTGGTACTTCTACATCTCCTTCTCAATCATCTGGAGTCATAATATCCTCACCTTCCCAACCGCAGGGATCATTTTCTGCACTTTCCTCTGTTAGTAGTTCAACGATGGCCCAATCTTCATGGAATAACCCAGGGGCAGTCTTAATGCCTGCGCCCTTGAGTTAGATACCGGCCCATCCTGAAAAATGGTTGCCTAAGTTTAATCCTGAAGTAGGCATGCTAGCGAAAGAACATATAAAAAACTTTATGTTATCCATAAATCTCAATGGAGTTACCAACGAAGACGCTGTCGTTCGAATTTTTCCTTATACTCTGCAAGGAGCATCCAGATCATGGTATTTCTCATTACTGTATGGATCTATCACTAGTTGGGATATCTTCCAAGAACAATTCCTCACTAAGTTCAGTGATGATAGGTCTACGACAACACTGATCAACGACTTGTCTAACCACAGGGCTGAGTCAAAAGTACCTATCAAAGATTTTAATTCACGTTTCAATAAACTGTTAAATAAAATTCCTACTACTTCCAAGCCTAGCGAAGAAGTGCGAAGTGAATGGTACATTTCTGATTTACCATCAAACATAGCAATCTTCGTTGATAGGGCTAACAAAACAACTTTAGCAGACAAAATGAAGGAAGCAATGGCAGTAGAGAAACTTATCATAGCCCTAGAAAAGAAAAACGCAATAAAAGAACACAAATCCAAGAAGGTTACTTTCAAGGAAGACCCCAAGAAAAAACAATCAAAAGATCTGTTCGATTTAGAAGGATTACAAAAAGTTTTGAAAACCATGTCTAACGAGATGGTCAACATTAAGAAACAAGTGGCAGAAACTTCTTCTAAAATGCTGTACAGGCCTTATAAAAGAAACCCTTCGACCGATTCAAAGCCCCCAGATGCTATCACAAGTGCTAAATCAGAAGAAGATGAAAAGGAGATCGCTATTGAAGAACATACCGATGAAGAAGAAGTTGGAGAGGTACAAGGTATGTGGGATTTCATCCTCCCAGATGAAGAGGATCAAGAGGCATCCCGGTTAGTACTCGAAGTAGAAATCAACTTGATCCTCCTCAACCTACCCCTAAGCCAAAGAGCGCAAGCTCGATGACTAAGGATAAAGTCGCAGCCAAGAAAACAACACCTAAAGCAACTCAAACTAGCCGAGTCCAAATAGATTCATCAACTCCATCTAAAACGTTGATCGTTTCAGATGAAATGGAGTATAATATTATAGAAGACATGAAAAAGACTAGGGCTAACATCACTTTTTATGAATTGAGCAAGTTAAAACACCAACAAAAGATACTTTTGAAAGAATTACATGTTGTACCAACTACACCTTTGCTCGCCGCTGTAATCTCTCAAGCTTCCCATGAAATGGGAAGACCTCCAACTAATGTGATTAATAAAGTTGATCTAAACGATATCGCTTTAATTGGAGGAAGGTCGAGATCTCATACTCCCCCATTTCTCCTTACTTATGAAATTTTCAATAAAAATTTGCATAATTGCTTAGTGGATTTGGGAGCTTCATCGAATATTTTACCAAAATCAATATGTGCAAAATTGAATGTTCAACCACAAAATATGTTGTGTGCATAGTTTAGCTAGATCGATCGCAAGTTGAAGTGATCGGCGAATTAAATCAGGTTACCATAAGGTTGTCATATAACCTAAAGGTATGTCAAGTTATCAACATTTTAGTTGCTGATATTCCGGAATTTTATGGCTTAATTCTTAGCAGAGATTGGTCAGAAAAACTTCATGGATACTTTGCAAATGACTGGTTTCACATGTGGCTCCCTTACAATGGTAAACCAAATCAAATAAAAGTTAAGCGAGAAAGACATCCGAAATACATAGTAACGGAACTGGAAAGAGAGAATGAACTGGTTGCATACAACAATAACATCATTGGCAACTACTTAGTAGATTCTTTCCTAGGAAATTTTAATGTTCATACTTCACCTTACTTAGAACATTCTGTTTTATCTCAAGTAGAAAATTTCTCTCAAACAGATAGTTCTAAATGTATTAATTTTATAGATAGTCTTGTAAATAAATCTATATTTGGGAAGTTATTTTTTGACGGTTCTAAGTCTAACAAAGGAGCAGGAGCAAGATGCGTGTTAATCATTTCAGAGGGAAATAAAACTATGCTAACTTGTAGACTCGAATTTGATTGCACCAATAATACCGCAAAATACGAGGCTTTAGTCCAAGGGTTATATAAAGAAATCGGATTAGACATCAAATATCTTCAAGTTTTCAGAGATTCTGAAATTGTAATAAGACAGGTACGCAAT
Organism: Pinus taeda; assembly: GCA_000404065.3. Lineage (NCBI taxonomy): Eukaryota > Viridiplantae > Streptophyta > Pinopsida > Pinales > Pinaceae > Pinus > Pinus taeda. The sequence continues at coordinate 9,635 of APFE031462137.1, forward strand.
ACTATACATTGTTTATCAGGTCATTTAAAACATTACCAATCTTTAGTTCAAGATTTGATTGAACACTTTATAGCATTTAATATTTCATCAATTCCCAGACTCCAGAATGCTAGTGCAGACCTCTTAGCTAACGTAGCTTCCAATCTCATTCCTTCATAAAACTATAGCCCTAATAGATTTTCAATTGAATTAATCTTTAAACCATCTATTCTTGATAACATTACCAATTGGAGGATTTTCAACGATGATCCTGATATCGTGAGTTTCCTCACATCTGAAGGATCCTACACCAATCAAATAATTGATGAGGACCAGCATGACAGACAATTGCAACAAGATAGCACTAAAAATGTTATACCGAAGTCAGTAGTCAAGTTAGAAGACCTTTATGATTTGAAATATCGATTCATAATATCTACCAATTCAAAACTGCAAAGTTCAACTTTGAACTATGAATTAGTAAATCTAGGGACTGATACCAAGCCACAAAATATCAACCTAGGCTTTGGCCCAGCTCCTGAAGAAAAATTAGCGTATATTCATCTCTTAAAATAATACAAAAGTGTCTTTGCTTGGAACTACGATGAACTCAAAACTTATGACACTTCTATCATCCAACATACTATCCCAATGATAAACGATGAAAAACCTGTCCAGCAAAAGCTGAGAAAGATCCATCCCAATCTAGAAAACCAAATCAAATCTGAACTCGATAAGTTATTGAAAGCCAAAATGATTTTTCCTGTTCGACATTACAAATGGGTTTCCAATATGGTTTCCGTTAGGAAGAAAAACGGAGACATTATAATTTGCATTGACTTTTAGAATCTTAACAAATCTTGTCAAAAGGATAATTTTCCTTTGCCTCCCATGGAGCAAATACTGCAGACAATCGCGGGATCAGAATTAATGTCCTTCTTGGATGGTTTCTCAGGCTATAACCAAGTGTTGGTCCATCCCGATGATCAATTAAAAACCACATTCATAACCAAATGGGGCACTTATGCATATCAAAAGATGCCCTTTGGTCTGATCAACGCTAGTGCCACATTCCAAAGATCCATGGACATCGCATTCAAGGGATTAGTTAACAAATCAGTGGTAATCTATTTGGATGATATAACTATATATTCCAAGAAATGAAGCAATCATCTTAGAGATTTAAAACAAATCTTCCAACGTTGTCAAAGGTATGGAATTTC